>PVIJ01003267.1:0-138726 GCA_004024925.1 Scalopus aquaticus
TGTGTGTGTGCCTGTGTGTGCCTGTGTACCTCTGTGTGTGCCTGTGTACTTGTGTGCGTACCCGTGTGTGTGTGCCTGTGTGTGCCTGTGTACCTGTGTATGTGCCTGTGTGTGTGCCTGTGTACCTGTGTGTGTGTCTGTGTGTGCCTGTGCACTTGTGTGTGTACCTGTGTGTGTACCTGTGTGTGTACCTGTGTGTGTACCCATGTGTGCCTGTGTGTGTTGCTGCATGTACATGGGTGTGCGCATGGAATAAACAGGACAGGCTGTGGTCACGCATGAGGGACAGGCAGAGTCTGCACCCACGGGCCCGTCCCGGCCGCCCCCGGGAACAGGACTGCAAACCCCTCGCACAGCGGACGGGGCACACAGTGGGGGGTGCCCAGCTCAGGCTGCGTCTGGGCGATTTGCTCGGCGTCTCTGGACCACCCTTCCCTTATCTGAAAATGGCGGCTCATCCGTGACGTCTCTTCCCATTGGAAGTCTGCATGTCCCTTTACATGTGTTTAGCTGCTTCTTACTTCTTATTTAGTTTCGCTTTGTCGAGACAGAATAGACACGTGTGGGCGTCAACAGTGAAGCAGGCGCCCTGACAGTTGCAGCAGGTGCCAACAGCATCCGCCAGCACTGCCGTGGCCTCGCCGGGTCCCCTTATTTTGGGGGGACACTTAAGACCTGCCTGCGTTGCAGCTTCCAGACATAAGCAGCTTTGTCCAGCGTGTCCCTTGTGCGCGTGATGTTCCCAGGACGCAGCCTCCCCCCATTGGAGGTCCATGCCCTCGGCCGCAGCGCCCGCGGCCCCGCCCAGCCCCTGGCTGGCACCGTCTAGTGCGGAACAGTCCTGCTGTGCAGCTTGGGTGGGCAGGGGTGGGCTGCGGGAAGGCGCTTCGTCCTTGGGAACGCGGGACACGTGCTGGCATCCCCGTTCACCCGCCTCTGTCTCCTCGTCCAGTATTGACTGAGCAGCGTTAGTGACCAAACAGGGCCAGGCTGCTGCGGTGTCGAGGGCCAGAAGAGGAAAGATGTCGACCACGAGCCTCCCATCAGCACTGAACGGATTTCCAACCCGCATCCGCTGGGGGCGTGGCTGCTGTGTGCGGCTGCGGGGGAATTTAGGGCGCAGCGGAGTGGATCTGCCTTGGGCTTTTCTGCAGCCTCTGCCCCTCCGCGTGCCTCCTCCTGCCCCTGGGAGGAAGAAGTGCGGGTCCAGCGGCGGTCCGCAGTGTGGGCAGTGCTTTGCTTTGCTGCACTCCACACGCCGCCACCTTCCTCCCCACGTGGGGCACGGGGCGCCAGGCCCAGCAAGTAGGTGGCCTCCCCTTGCCGCCCGCGCCTCGGGGGCACGCTCTGTTCCAGCGTGCGCACTGCTTTTAGACACGAAGCTCCTGTCGCCGCGCAGAATGCAGGGGCGGAGTCACGGCTTCACCTACTCCGGAAGCCGGGGCGGGGTGGGGGGGGGTGGCGAGGGGCCAGGGGCCAGTTCTTGGGCACAGCTGCTGCTCCCCTTACCCAAAATGGCAAGATTGTCACAGAGGTGCACATGCACATCAGCGACATTTGTGGCCCAAACATAGTCCGAGCAGGGAAGCTTGTTGGTTAATCTCTGCTCTGTTATACCTTAGACCGCTGCTTGCAGTGCACATGCTGCCATTTTAAAATGAGATTTGAAAAGTAGAACCTATGCCTCTGGTTTTTGTTACTTTTATCATATGGAAAACTAAAGTGCCAGGGCGCAGGGCTTGGGGGGCTGGTGGGCGCCTCAGTCATCCCTCCGCCTCGCCTGTGTGTCCAGCGCCTCTCGGCACTGTCCTCCTCTGCGCCGAGCTCAGCTTCCTCAGGTCCGAGATTCCCTCTGTCCCCTCATCCCCTTCTCTCTCTCTCGGTCCAGCTCGCTGACACAGGGGCTGACGCCGCGTCTCCTCATGGCCACCGCCCCCTTCTCACAGTTACGCAGGACCCGCTGACCTCGGCGGCCCCTGGCCCTACACCCCACTGAGACCGCCCTGGTCCATCACCGCCGCGGAGCTGGCAGCCTCAGTCACCAGGGCTCAGCGCCCTTCCTCCCAGCTGGGAGAGACAAGGAAATGCACTTCCATGGAGCGTCCAGAAGGAACCAGGCCTGCTGGCCGCTTTGGCCCCCCGACGCCCAGGACGACAGTGTCTGACCAGCGTGGCTGCAGACCACCAAGTGGCGGCCGGAGGCAGCAGCAAGACCAGAGCAGCAGGTTCGGCCGCCCAGCCCCAGCTCCGCCCAGCGGCACAGCCCGCCCAGGCGTCCCGGGCACCAGTCATGTGCCAGGCCGGGGCTGCCGGCCGAGGGCATAATGCTGCGTCAGGGCAGCCGTGGCGGGGGAGGCTGACAGGGGAAGGGAGGAGGCAGGAGTCCCGGGAACTTGGAACTGCAGGTAGTGAGGGCCAGGCCAGGGCGGGCCCTGAGGCCACGTGTGTCAGGCTGTTTTCTGGAGATAACACGGAGCTGGGAGGCTCTGGCCCATGCGCGCAGGACGGGACCGAGGCCCGCCTGGCACTGGAAAGGGCTGATGTCGGAGGCAGCGCGCACGTCAGGCTGCTGCAGCGTCTGAGCAGAAACGGGAGGGCCAGAGCCACGGCGGGGGCAGATCTGGGAACATCTGGGTAATGTTCCAGGGGGTGAGGGCGAGAGCCTGTGCTCACTTAGCCACACACCCCGAGGACGGGGTCCAAGATGACTCTGAGGACGGGTGACTCTGAGCTCGGTGCCTGGCACACAGCGGAGAAGAAACAATGGTCTTGAAGTGAATGCGTGGCAAGAAGACAATGGAGTAGATCATCGCCGGGAGGGGAGGGGGATGCCAGTGATTGAGCGGTGGAGGAAAATAACTAGAAGAGCAGGTGTGTGTGTGCTGTGTGCGTGTGTGTGCGTGCACATGTGTGAGTGTGCACGCGTGCATGTGCAAGTGCAGGAGCTGGGAAGGAGGCTGTGGAACTTGCCCGCACCCTGGATGGAGGCTCTTTCAGTTTCTTTACCGCTCTGGCCACGCGGCGGGAGAGAGCAGAACTGCGCAGCCTCCTTTCAGGCCCCAGCTGCCTCTCAAGGCCGGTCGGGCAACCGGGCAACCGTTTTGAGCTGAAGCCGATTTGAGCAGGGGAGGGGGGACAAGGGGCCGGGGCTACTTTTGCCTGGGGAGTGAGGACCCTGCCTCTGCGACCCCCACTCCTTGAGGAGCCTGGAGTGGAGTGCTGGGGTGTGGGGAGCGTGTGGGCACGAGCCTGGCCGGCCCAGGACCCTCTGAGGCCCGAGGACACTGAGGACCCCTGCTCCCCCTGAGAGCGGCCCCCAGCACCCCCACATTGGTGGGGAGTATGCAGCAGCATCTCTCGAGGCTGGAGCCCTCTCCCCAGCCCCGCTCTGTGGCAGGCTGACCGTGCCCCTGAGGCAGGCTCCCTGGTGGCTGCGCAGAGATCTGTGTGACTACGCAGAGCAATGCTCTAAGTGTGACTGTGTAGTCGGGGGGTGGGATGGGGAGGCAGGGGGACGGTCTCCTGGTCCAGTGGGTTTGGGAATCGTGGCAAAGCCCATGTCCTAATGTCGGCCAGACCCCCCGAATCTTCACGCCCCAGACAGGCCCTGTGAGTGTCTAGGGGTCCAGACCGGTCGACTCTCCAGGAGCGCCCCGAACCACAACCCAGCACGTGCCCTGCTGCTGGAGGGAGACACCCAGGACCCCAAGCCTTGGCCGAGACCACCGGGGTTGGGGCCCTTCTCCAGCTCCACGAGATCGCCACGAGCGAGAGCCCCCAGAGGCCGAAGCGGTGACTGGCCCGGTCTGTTCTGACCTGGGCTGGGGTCTGCACTCGCCTGCTGAGTTCCATCGCCCCCGGCTCGGGGTTCCTCCCTCTGCCCCTTTCACCCCCAACTGAAGTCTGGTAGTAATAAAAACAATTCATGTTGGTTTTCTTCTTAAAAATGGTCTTAAAACATACTATGAAAATACTAAGTGATTGTCTTTGGGTACGGGAGCACCGCAGCCGTATCTGCTAGGGGCTGTTTCTCGTAATCTCGTGTGGCTATCGATGTACAGTGGCTTGCAGTTTTTGGGGCTCTCTATCTCTGATCTCATGGGGTCCATAAAGCAGCTTTACTAGGAGGAGGTGACGGGGCCCGTCGCCTCTGTCCATTTGTGGGGCCACGACCACGTGCCGCGGGCTGGGGGCTACAGCAGCAGCAAACCGGCACTGGGTGTGGAGCGGGAAGTCCAAGGTCACCGGGGCCTGGGGGGCCCTCTCGCCCAGCTGCCCACTGTCCTCCTGCAGCGGAAGGGCCAGGGTGTTCTGGGGCCTCTGTAGGGATGGGTGCTCCTGACCCCCAAAGACCCCACCTCCAAATCCTGTCTTGTTGGGCGTTTGGTTGCAACGCGGTATTTTAGGGGGACATGTTTAGGCTCTGGGCCCACGCCATAGAAAAGAGAAGCACCCACACTTGGACGCGTAGCTACCTGCTGCCCCCCTAAGTGCCTCAGGTGCCTGAGCTCCTGCAAACTCCCGCCGCCTCCACGGAGTCATGCGCCGGGAGACCCACATTCCGCTCACGCGCGCGGTGTCGTGGCCACAGTACGAAGAGCGTTTACGGCAGCCGCCTGCTGGGGCCACATGGCGTGGCCTGCATCAGACCGGGGGGCCCAGAGGTGGAGGGACCGAGCCCGCAAAAGGAAGGTCACGGGGTGAACCCCCAAGCCCACTCTCCATCCCTGCCGTCACCCTAACACCCTGCTCGGAGCAATGTGGACCCGCAGGCGAGTCTGGGGAGCTGCCCCGAGGGGCTGGCGCCAGGCCCTTGCCTGTCAGGCCTGGGGCTCTTCCCTGCAAGCTCTCGCCAGGTCCCGGGAGGGGCAGTGAGGCGCAGTCACGGCTGTGAGACGTCGGTGGGGTCGGGGAGAACACCCGTGGGGGCCCGGGAGAGGCGCGTCCTCGCGAGCCCAGGCTCCGCCCTCCGTCGCCGGGGGAGGGGGGCCACAGAGGCCGGGTTGGGGTCCTCAGCTCCTCTTTTCGTGACCAAAGAGGGGTTAGAACACACACCACCCCGGCGCCCACGAACCAGTGACGCTGGCCCCGCTGGCCCTGCAGACGAGCCCCGACGGCGCCGCGGGCGCCCTGGCGGAGGCGTGTTTTCCTGGTCCCGCAGGCTGCGTGAAGAGGCCGGAGAGATGTGACCATCCGGAAAATGAGGGGTGTTGTTGCCCCAAGTCCCTCAGACCCAGGAGGGAGCACAGCCCTCACTACATCCCAGGCAGGGACCCCAAACACTGCAGCGAGTGAGAGGGGCCGCACTGCCAGCAGCGTCCTGCAGCCCCCCTCGAACAAACGCTCATGGTGCTTCTTTCTCCTGTTTTCACTGGCCCCGCCAAGCAGGGAGTGACGGGAGGGACAGGCTCCCCGTCTTCGTCTGCCCCTCTTGAAAGAGGGGGGTCCTCAGGAAAGGGGAGTGTCCCAGGACCCCACCCCCCACCTCAAGTCAGAGAGCTCCAAGACACCCAGGGCTACGAATCCCAGAATGCCATCGTCACCGAGGGAAGGATGCTGAGGACTGAGGGAGGAGCTAAGGAGGGGTTCTGGGACTTAAAAACCAGACCTGGGGGGTTGGAGAGCCCCTATTGTCCGTGGTGTGGATTTGCCAGAGTTTTTCCTGAGTAGGAGATAAGATTGTAGCTCAGCGGTACTGGTAGGACATTCACCAATTTATTCTTTATATATTTTTTCTTTTCCTTTTTGTAAATAAACCCTTTTATTAATTTTATTGTGTGTGTCTGCAGTTGAGCCTTTTAAGTACCATTGAAGCGCAGGGTGAGAACCCAGACAGGCACCCCCGGGGTTACCCTGTAACACTCCGAGGGGCTGGGGCACCTGTTCTGCCTCCAGCTCTCCTAGCCAGTGGGCGTGGCGGGCTGTCAGCACCAATCCCCGGCAGGGTCCTGAGGGGGGACGGGGGAGGCGGGGGGCAGTCTCACTTCCTTCTTGTTCATTCAGGCTCAAGTCTCTGGGCTGGAACAGACAGTCACCCAGGGGATGGAGGGAAGACTTCGGCTGGAGTCGGGGAGCAGAGGGTACCCCAAGTGCCTTGGCTTGTTTAATTCCTGATGAGTTTCCACAGCTGCGGGCTGAGGAACTGCCGGTCAAGTCTTCCTTTGCTATGAATCAAAAACTTTAAGGATCGGGAGGGAAATGAACAGGGTGGGGATTCTCAGTGCGGAAAGGCACTTTGGCAATCGGGGTAGTTACAGCCTCGTGGGCTAAAAACTCCAAGGGACTCACATTGGCCACACGCGTGTGTGCCCGGCCGGGCTCCCTGCAGCACGCTTAGATTTCCGGATCTTTAGGCAGAGAGAAGAAAGCCCTTCCCTCGGGAAGGCCAGAGTCCCTACCCCAGCCCCGCCACTGACTCGGGAATCTCTGAGACTCTCTGGAAGGGACTTCAAAAGCCATTCAGTCCAGCTGCCAGTGTATTCCCTCGACAAGCGGGCACATGGGAATATAAAGTAAAAGTGCAGTTAATTCTCCATTGTTTGGATGCAAATTACCCACAGACGTAGGGGGAAAGATTTGTGCATTTGGAAACCACGGCTGGGTCTCTTCTTATCTGTTCCCTCTCCAAGCTAAATAATCACACATCACTGCGGTGCTCCTTAGAGGGCCCCTTTCAAACTTTGAAACCACATAAATTGAAGCCCTCTCCATCTAGCTGGTTGACGCTGCCTTCATTTCCATTCCAGGAACTTTTTGGCCGTCCCCCACTCAGAAGGGGATTGACTGCATTTGAAATCGGATGACAGAGGAATCACTCTCGCGCAGATTCCCCTTCAGCTACAGCCCAGAACGCGAGCTCTGCTAACTGCGCCTCCGTAATGACTAGCAATCACCGCACCATCACGGAAATGAATTAAATTATTAATTCCGATAGCACCCCACCGTGCACTTATAAATTCCACCATCTGGGGAACATAAATATGGAGGTCCACATTCTAAACTTGGAGGCCTGGTGCTGGGTGCCAAGGCCTGTATCTTTGAAGGCAGCAAAGATTTTTCAAGATGCTATATGCGGAGCGGCAAGCTG
The DNA here is from genome assembly GCA_004024925.1 of Scalopus aquaticus. Classification (NCBI taxonomy): domain Eukaryota; kingdom Metazoa; phylum Chordata; class Mammalia; order Eulipotyphla; family Talpidae; genus Scalopus; species Scalopus aquaticus. The sequence continues at coordinate 7,088 of PVIJ01003267.1, forward strand.
TGCCTCTGGGAGGTGGCGCCGGCCTCGTCAGCCTCGCCATTTATTTAAGGCTCTCTTCTCCTTGATTTTTTTAACCAGTTCTGATGGATCGACTCAACGGGTAGGAACCCTAAGGAGGGTAACCTACACCCTGACTTAAACTATCTGGTGAGTTTTTCTCTTCGTCGAATTTCCTTGTAGCCTCTTCTATGCTGACTCGCCCAGACATGGATATCTGGGTGAATGAGCTCTGCATGCTGACCAGCTCTTCTTGGGCTCTGGGCATTTTCAAAATCTGCCCAAAACTAACACGCAAGTTCAGAATGAGCGGGAGTGCTGGGCTGGGTGGACCAGAAGCCCACTCTCATCCCCCACACTGGGCCTTGCTTCCCACGTGGACCATGTGACCAGATCCCAGGGTTCAGCGAGCCACCCCGTTTGGCACTGTGGCATTCCCAAGGGCTGGAGAGGGGGGCATGGAAATGGCTTCCACGGACCCCCTGGCACCCCAGGTCACCTTTTGCTCCTGCGGGTGGCCAGCTGAAGGCCACGGGCGGCTGCACACCACAGCCCTCAGCTGTCAGAGGGCATGCAGGAAGGTGTCTCCGTCTCGTACTCCCTCCTGCGCGCCTGGCATTGGGTCAGTCTGCCTCTCCGCAGAAGCCAAGTGTCCCCTTCGTCCCCCGCCTGCAATGTCTCGTCACACAGCGCGTGGTCAGCCCTGCAAACTGACGTTGGTCCACAAGCCCCGGTGATTTCTAACGGAGATGGGGTCACCCTGGAAAGGTGCCCCTTCTCCCTCCTCCATGCTGCTCGCCCGGCCCCCCAGTTGCTGCTGGTCCCGGGCCCTTCCTTGAAGCTTAGCTTTCTTGGAGCATCCACCCCTCCCTGTTCCCTGGGGGTCGAAGTCACAGTGCTCGAGGCGAGGCCCCAGGAGGGGGAGGCTGAGCCTGGTTTGGGTTTCACCGCTTGCTCTCGGCTGCATTCTCGCCCCATGGCCAAGTTCGCGGAAGAGTCGCCGTTTGCCCACAGGAGTTAGTGGGTCCACGATTGCATGGACTTAAGGAAAACTCTTGATCTTCACGCCAGGCCTTGAGAGCCCCCCCGCACGCCTGGGGGGAGCACAGATGCTCCTCAGACTTGAGAGGCCGCTCCTCTGGGGAGGTGTCCCGCGTTTATTCATAACAGTGGAGGCCCCAAAAAGAACGATTTAGGCAGCCGGCCGCGGCTCTCCCCAACCTCTGTGGGAGGCAGTAGACTGGAATAATTACAGGATAATATGATGATAAGGAGGAAATTCACTGTCGCTAGAGTTAGTGGGCTGAGAGCAAACGTCGCCGGTCTCCGGAGAAGCTGTTTGCTGCTTCAAAGGAGAAGAGCAGACATGGAGGGCCCGGCCAGCCCAGTTCAGCAGCTGGGGGAGGCCCTCGGCCATGCCTGCGGGGCCCCCAGCCCTGCCCCGCCCAGCCAGCCCCCGCAGCGGGCGAGGGGCTCTGCTTTGGAAGCGGGAGTCCTCTCGGTCCCTGCTTTGCTCTTGGCGGCAACGCGGGAACTCGGGTCTCTCGGCTGGGGAGCCCGAATTTCCTTCTGATTCAAACTCAGGAGACAACCCCTCAGCAAGGCCCCCAAAGCATCTAGCATCGTCCTGCCCCGAGCAAGCCAGCTCCGCCACAGCGCTGTGACGAAGGTCTTCCCGGGCATCGGCCGGTCACCCGAAAGCACCACAGCTGCCCACTCAGGGATGGCAGCCTCTGAGGCCAGGGAGTGCCCACGGCCACCAGGGACGGTCCAGGCGGCCCCGCCCAGGAGGCACGGCTCCCTCCTGCGGAGCCTCGCCCCTTCCTGGACCACCCTGCAGCCAAGCGGGATAACAGAACCAGCCTTTCTCCTTCCGACGGACACAGACGGTGCCTGTGAGGGCGGGAGCAGGTGCTGGGAGGGCTCGGGAGCTTGGCCCCTTCAAGGAGGGACGGTTCCTCCTCCCTTCCTGGACGGCACCTTCGCCCAGGAGGGGACCACCCTACCTGAAGGGGGCTGGTTCTGACGGTCCCCCACCTCCCGTTCCAGGGCAATGCCTCCTGCCCGCACCCTGACAGGAGAACAGCTTTGTGATACATTTTGATGGCCGAGTTAATTGGCGGCCCCTGGGGTCACAGGATAGAAACAAGAAAGCTCCGTGGAGGACAGTTTAGGAAAATCTAGAGAAATCCAGAGAACTCTCACCGCACCCCTCAAGTGCCACCAGCAGTGTGGGGGCGCCCAGCAGCATCTTTAGGGGCTCCATCCCGGGCCAGACCCACACCAGTCCTGGAAATCAGCCCCGAGGGCGCCATGGCGCGGCAGGAGCACAAGCAGACGGCAGGTGCCGTGTCCAGTGGAGGCGTCAGGTTAAAACTCTGGTCAAGCTGCCCAAGGGCTTGTGAGCAGGACTGGCCTTGGTGATCTGCGCTGCCCATCGGGGGAGGTGCTTCCTCAACTGCCACCCAGTGGCCAGCTGGCCTCACAGGACGGCGGCCAGAGAGCGCTTGGCCAGGGCTGAGCAGTGGACATCTGACGGGACCAGGCCCGGCCAGGATCCCTGGATCCACACATGTCCACATGCTCCGGGCCCCCAAGTGGCAGCGTCACCCCTGACCCTGTGTGTGACATGCTTGAGGGTCTGTCATTTGGGGCCCCCTCCCCTAGGGCAGGGAAGGCCCCTAGTCAAGGCCATGGGCAGGGAAGGCTGGGGGAGATTATCGGAGACCTGGGGTCGCAAGGCCCTTCCTCTGGGACCTGGTGCTCTGGCAGGTGGGGGCACATCTCTCTCCCAGGCTCCAGGATGACCCCAAGTTTGCCCATGAAGACGTTAAGGACCCCCAGCAGTCTTTTGTGCCACAAATCCTCCAGCTCTGGGGCTCGAAAGCGGAGCCGTCGAGCGTGGCTCATTCCTGGGACTCCGGCTCACAGCTCCGAGCTGCAGGCCGGGGCCTCAGAAACACACCCCAGGCTGGAGCCCCCGTCTTGCCGTGGGGTCGCGCTGCCCAGCCCGCTCCTGCTTCTGCTTCCTCTGGGCCCTGTGCTGGCCTCACTGCACTCCCAGTGAGCCCCTTTTCCTGCCGGGTGAAGCATCTCAGCACCGACTTGGGCTCAGTGCTGCCGACAGCCGCGCCCCTCCGGCCACACAGGCTGCTCCAGGCCTGGTCCCAGCTGGCCCGCCCGCGACGGCCGGTGTCGGGTGGTGCTGAGCTCCGTCCTTCCCGGTGTCCTGGGCTCCGGCACGTACTGTGACCACATCACTGTCAGGAAAACCCAGGCGGGCTCAGCCGGGGTGAGGGCAGCCTGACAGCCGAAGCCTGAGGGGAGCACACGGGGGCCAGCAGCACGTGGAGGCTGGAGCGGGGCCGTGGCCACAGGAAGGGCTCAGCTGGGCCCAGACTGAGCCGGTGGGGGCAGGTGTGAGCGCGCCGGTGAGGCAGGAGAGGACCTGGCAAAGATGCTGTAGAGGGAAACCGAGGCATGAGCCCACTTACATAGTCCAGTTCAGACTGGGGGGGCCTCAGGAGCTCTCAGGCACCCCAGGACTCTTGCCAAACCTCTGATCCCTAGTTCCCACTGTCACAAAGGCCAAGAGGCTGAAATGTTTTCTTCTCTGACGTCACAGGGGCACGAGTCAGGGTCTTTCACAAACTGGGCTTTACTAGGACTGGAAAGGGCGTGCTTGTGTGTGAGTGTGCGTGAGCCTGTGTGTGTGTGCTTGCATGAAAATGCATGTAAGCCTGTGTGCGCGTGTGAAAACGTGCATGTGAGCATATGTGAGCATGTGTGGAAGTGCGTTCATGCATGTGCACACATGTGTGCGTGCATTGCATGCATGTGTGCAAGCAAAAGGCTTCCAGGCCTATGTGTGGGGAGCAGAGGGGAGAGGAGGATTAACAGCCACATCCCTGGGGCCAAGAATCCCCCAGGGAGTCCAGCGGATTCTGAAATGCGGCCACGGCTGGCATCCGGGCTGTGGTCACCTTGGATGGCCAGCTCTAGCCTCTGGGCTGGGTCCTCCGTTCGCTAATTAGTGCTGCCCTCAGAAGGTGACGGCAAGCTGGCTAAGCCACGGCCATGGGGAGGGACTGGATTTTGTTTTCTTTTTTTTCCAGTGTAGACGTTCTACAAAGAAGCAAGCAAGCAGCCCTGCCACCCTGCCCTCTTCGCGCGGCACGTGGGTCTTGGGCTCTGGCAGCTGGCCGGTCCACACCACCGACGAGCCTCCGTCAGGCCTGGGGCTGAGTGTCCTTGGGCTGAGCAGTGTCAAGCTTGATTGACCTACTCAGTCACTGCATCCGCAGTCCCCCCGCCAAGGAATATATAGTTCAACGAATGTAATTCAAAAAAATTGCTGACTTTTTGTCTGCAACATGTGCCAAGCGCCCCAAGGCACGGATGGCACAGCCGTGCTCCCTTCAGAACAGGGAAGGTGCTGGCACAGTCTGAGCAGCGCTTTGGAGAACCTGGGTGCCTCAGAGAGACAAGAGTCGTGTCCATGGTCAGGCCCGTGGTGGCATCTCTGCCATGGGCCCCTCACTCCGTAGACGGAGTTTTGAGTGCCAGGACTAGCACTGGGGAGGGGTACCCAAGAGGCGGCAGGGAGGGGGCCACAACTGCAGAAGATTCACATTGCTCAGAGCTGAGAGCTGTGGGAAGGGCCCCCCCCCGTGCAGCCGTCCTGGGTGCCCTCAGCCACGCCCGCCCTCAGGCTAGAAACACCGGCAGAGGCTCCTGTCAGACAGGCCCTGGGGCGTCCTCAGCGCTCAGACGAGCGTTCTGTGCGGCTGACCCGAGGATCCGGGTCCTCCCGCTGGCCGGCCGGCCCTCGCGGGCTTGCTGGGCTCCAGGAAGAGGCGTTCGGGGCGGGACTGGCTGTGGGCACAGGTGGTGGGAGCAGAAGGCTGATTAGGTCGGGCCAGTGTCCTCGTGACCAGGCCGCTGTCCTTTGTCTTTCTCCGAGGTCTGTCACCCTCAAGCTGTGTCCAGCCGTGACGGTGACCCCCGAGGTGGCGCATGGGGGGATGGCTCCCATCCTACCGCCCCTCGCTTGTTCGAGTCCTTTCGCAGAGGCCCCTCCGTGCCGCGGGCGGCGCGGGACAGCAGTGCGCAGGGAGGGGCGGCCCACGTCATCAGGGCACTGAGGTGACCTGCACCCCGGGCCTCGGCTGGCTGGTCTGTGCAAGGAAAAGATGGCAGCCGCTGAGGTGATTCTTCCTTTTAATCCACAACCAATCTTCAATTTCTTATTAGCCAAAGTTTCCACATTTTTTAGACTTTTGTGTAAGGACAGTGGATCAGTTTGAATTTCCTGTCCTCTTTATTTTTTAAGTCACTATTAGAGATGCTTATGGTCAACAAAAATCCCCCAGCCCCCGGCCCCCAGCCCCGGAGAGACCACGATCGGGCTTTTACGGGCAATTCACGGGCCCTCGTGCAACGCGCCGTTTCCTCAGAATTATTTTGCCTTCTGTAATGGAGGGGAATCCACCTCTTAGAATCTTCTGCATGGTGGAGAAACTAGGGACTTCCAGGTTTCTATGCTGAGCTTGTGACCCTGACTTTGTGTGTGTGTGTGTGAGAGAGAGAGAGAGAGAGAGAGAGAGGGTGAGTGTGTATGCTAGCCCTCGAGTAGCCTTGAAAAGTTACTTGACTGCTTTCAGCTTCGACTTCCCTGCTTGCCGAATGGAGACGTCAGCATCTCTCTCACTATCACCGTTGCATATATTCACTTTATGATTTGACAAACCCCACACACACTTTATTGCAAAACCAAATGTGTAGAGCAGCCATCACCAACACCCCCTTAGCAAGTGCTGTCGCTGGCCATCTACTGCCCGCACCCCTCAGCTCACCAGCAGTTCCCAGCTCACTTCTCCCCACCTTGAGGACCTGGTCGCACCTCTTCTCTGCCTGAGGGCCTCAGAGGCACCAGTCAAGCCCAGCAGCAGACACGTCCGTGCTCCTGGGGCAACTCGGTCCAGGACGATGTCCACGGGCGGGCAACTCAGAGACTTGCTCCTGGGGCTTCTAGAACCTCAGTGTGCGGCTGCAGTAGTGCAGCAGAACCTGCTCCTGAAGGCGCTTCTATTTTTTTGCTTTTCTCCCTCCTCTGTCTCACTTCCCCCATTTTTCCTTGTGATTCCTGGATCCACTTCAAATAAATACCTACCCCCCAGTGTCTTAGCTCAGGGTTTGTTCGGGGGGCCCCCCAAACTAAGACATCTACCTCTCAATACTTTCTGATTATTTTTTAACCTCTATACAGTACAGCTAACTCTCTTTGGCACACAGTTCTAGGAGTCTTGCCAATGCATATATCCATTTAGCCAGCACGGCAATCTGGGTAAAATTCCCTCATACTACCCCACCATTGTCAGACAGTACTGTCCCCAGCCCCCGCCTCCAGCTACAGCCTCTGCCCCTAAGGACTCTCTCTTCTAGAGCGTCGAGCAGTGTGTCAGCTCTCGAGACTGGCTTCTTTCCGCAACACCGTGCCCTAGAGGTCCTTGACAGTTGTGTACCCTCACTAGCTGACCCCTCTCATGGCTGGGCAGTGTTCTCTCATGTGGAAAAGTGGCAGCTCAGCTCACTTGTTGAAGGACACTTGGGTTCTCTCCAGTTTCTATAGACTATGAATGATGTCATCCTAAATATTCATATGGATCCCACTTCTCCAGGGAAAATGCTGAGCACTGAGTCTGCTGGGTGGTATGGTCACTGTCCTCTCAACTTCATATAAGAAACTGACAAGTGTGTCCAACATGACTGCACGCTCTCCAATTCCCACCAGCAATGCCTGACTGTTCTGGTTGCTCCATGTCCTTGTCAGCACTTGGTGTTGTCGTTTTTATTATTTTAGCCATCCCAATAGGAAGCAGTGGACTTTCTTTATGGATTTATTACTAGTTTGTATTTCCCTGATGGGTGATGAGGCTGAGCATTTTTCTGTGCTTGTTTGCCATCACGTTTCCTCTTTGGTGACGGGCCTGTTCTGGACGACGCTTCTGTATTCTGGACACAAGCCCTTTTATCAGATATTTTCCCCTAGTCTGCGGCATGTTTTATTTTTCTGACTTCTCTTAATTATAAGGTTGTTATAAGGACCAATGTATTTGCATTAAGTTCTTTTAAAACTAAATAGGTGTGCTAGCTACATGTCAATCAGAGGAAGCAACGCAGAGAAAAGTTTCACTTGGGACTCAGACAAACCTGGGTTTTGAATCTTGGCTCAGTGACACGCTAACTGCTCTGTCATGACGATCTTTTTTTAAAATTAAATAAATTATTTCTTAATTTTCGTTCCCTCCCCCCCTTGTTGAAGAACGTTAGTTTACAACAATGTATTTGATTTATACACCTTTTCAGATGTATGTAATTATACCACACCAACCGCCTTAACTCCGTAGCCTGGGTGCTGGGCGCTCTCTCCCCTTTGCTCCCACCCCACCCCCCTCCCCCTCTAGGAGCCGCCATTCTGCCTTCGTATTTCTAGGGTTTATTTTGGTGTAGTTTTGTCAGTTCCTGTGCTTTTCCCCCTCTACATTCCACATATGAGTGAATCCATCTGGCATTTGTCTTTCTCTTTCTGACTCACTCACTTGCATCATCCCTCTGTTTCATCCATGACACAAGTTGCCATGGACTCTTTTGTTAGTTTCCTCTCTGCATAGTACAGGTGAGCCATACGGGACTGCTGTGGGGACTGAGTGAGATGATACATGTCAAGAGCCGGGACACTGTACGTATAAATAAATGCAAAGACCGTCTTAACGCAGCGATGCCCTCTCCAACCCCGAGCCTCTGTGTAAGCTGCTCTTCTGGGTGGGCTGTTCCTCTGTCCCCCTCCCCACTCCCAGTCCCCTAGCTGCCTCAGATGATTCCCCTTCAGGGGCTTGCTTGACATTTCCAATCGAACCCAGAGACCCTGCTGGGAGCACCTACCACATCCTTTAACCTCCTTCTATCACTGTGTGTTTTAAACATCTTACCCTGGACGGCAGGGCTCATGTCCACATCCTATGAGACTTCCAGAGTGCTGTTTGAGGATTGAATGAATGAATGAATGAATTAACAAATTCATGGCATGCTCTGTCTGGGAGTTGCAATGAGTCCTCCCTGGAGGACTGGCAAGCCCAGCCCCGTCAAGTCTGCCGTCCAGGCCCCGAATGGACGCTTACGCCTTGCCCCGGGACCCTGCCTGCACGCAGCCAGACGCGCATCTTTGACAAGTTGGACGCCGACTGAAGAAACTTGAATGCTTTGCATCTATTTACTTTTACCACATGCCATAAAAATTAAAAATACATTGTACCACAAGTGCAGTATTTAGAGTCTCACTTTAATTACATTCAAGTGTGTTGCTAAATAGTCTTGAGAAACCCTTAATGACCAGCTGTTCTACCCTTTTCCCATATGTCAGAAATGGTTTCTGAAATCACATTCTGGGACAGTAAGGTTGCATAATTAGACAGTGTATAGTTAACACTTCTAGATTTTCCCCTTAAACTGTGGACCCTTTACGCTAACATATTGTGCGATTCTGCGGCTGGCGCGAGCCAATGACATGACAAGCCAAGGAGCGCAGGGAGAGGGAGGCACCAGCAGACGCGGTGCCCGGACCAGCGCTCTCTCATATCTTTTTCATCGCAGGGATGGCATGCCTCTGTGCGTGTGCGCTATGCAATATTCAGCATGTGCAACTGACAAACTTAGTGAAGAGGACTGTAAATTTTTAATATTCCCTCCGCCATGCCATTGATCTCATTAGAATTAGATGTGAGAGTGCCTTTTGCATCCTGTAAACAAAGAGATATCATTCAAACACACAACAGTCATTTAAGGAGATGAAACAAAACTACAATTCCCCCAAGCTGTCACAGAAGCCAGTATTTGACATCGCTTCTGGGGGGGATTCAGGATTTTAGCCACCCCCAAACAGGATTTGGAAGCTAGAAGAAGTTGAATCCAGGCACTCAGTTCTTGTGAGAATGTGATGAGTTACTCTGCCTGGCTGGGCGCCAAGCCTGATGAGTTATATTGCAACCATAGTAATATTTTATTTGACTAGATTTGGCTAATTCTGTGATTTTTAAGTGTTGACAGGAGACTGAAATAGAAACATAAAATAAGGAGTTGGGAAAATTCTATCAAGTAGCAGCATTTTTGGGCTCACCCTCTTCTCCCCCAAAGAAAACATCCTCGGCTTGGTCCCAAGTCACAGGTCTAAAACGAAAGTCTGATTTCTGATCAAGAACCGCCTGTGTAAATATATGAAGAACAAAGCTTGGCTGAAGCTTTCTTGGGTCCTAAGGTTTCAAATTCTTTTTTGAAAAAAGCTAATAGAGGGCTTTGCTGTTCCAAGACGGAATGATTATCGTTTCTTTTTCCTAGACTCGAATTTCCAATGCCTTATTTAGGCGTAAGCCCTAACAGCTGTAATTGTGGTTTAAATCTTGCTTTGTATCCTTAGTTATAATGTTGTTCGATTCATATTCAGAATAAAGGAGGTGATGTGCTGTTTTGAAAAAACTTGACTATAGTCCAATGCTTTGGGAAACTGACTCTCTCTTGAGAGGCTTAATCTGCATTTAAAACTTGCATTAATAAAATTCCATCTTCCATCAGGAGGCATGCAGGATACTTTTCATTTTTAAACATTTTAATAATATGGCATCTTTTATGCTGATTTTTTAAAAAGATTTTAAAATCAAGCTCTTCACATCAATTTTGCCTTGACCCTTGTGTGGAACTGGACAAATTGCAATTTTAAAATATAAGGATGCCCTTTTGCGTGGCGCAAACTCTGTTTCCATTATTAAAGATAAGGGCAATAGTGGAATGCAATGTAGTACTTAACATTTCATTATTCCCCCAATTCATATCGAGAGTTTTCCATCTTTCTCCCAAGTTCAATTATCCAAACCCTAGAGTAAAAGCTAAAAGTTATGCTTAAATGCTGAAAAAGTAAATAGAATATATCAAAAACACTATTGATAAGAAGTAGTCACTTTTATTGTTTTAAAAGAAGTATAAATAACACCGAGTTATTTACATGTGAACACGGGTTTTGGCTCTAAATTGAAAAAGACGTGACGTAGAATGAGCTGGGAACGGGAGGGTTCTGTTCGGCTTCCACGTAAACAGGACCGAAATCAGTTTTAGGGCAGGCAAGAGAGATGCGGGCGCCAGCGGAGCAGAGGGAGGCCGCGCCGTTGGGCCGCGAGCTGGCGGCATCGGGTCCAGGCCACGCACCTCCGCGGCCTTCCCGGCGGGTCTCGGTCCTGCCCAGCGCTCCGGCCCGGGACGCCGCGGCCCCGCTGACCATCGAACAGCCAGGCACTCGAGAGCTGCAGTGATTTCCGTCTTCCCGGGCATGGCTTTAGAAACTTTGTTTCCAGAAAAGCCCAGGACCACTCCTTCTGCTCTCCCGATGAGGCCGTGAATGCTGCCGGGCACGGTCTTGGCACGGCTGTGCCTCGGTAGGATCTGGCCGCGAGCAGGGAATGGTGAGAAGACGCTGAGGGAAAAGACCCCTTTAAAGGCCTGAGTTGAGGGCCCACCTGCCCCGATGCTCTGGCTCAAGGGACCCAGCAGCGGCCCCTGCGGCTCCCGGGCCTCCGAGGTGCCCGGAACTGCGCGGGGAGGGGGAGGCGCGGGCTTGAGGGCCCCCGAGACCGACGGGAGGTGGGGGGCGCCGGGGGAGATGGCGGGGCCGCCTTCTGCCCCTGCCTGGGCAGGGCCCTGAGGCCAGAGAACCCAAGTCTGAAGAAAGGACAGGGGTGAAGTGTCTGCACCCCGTATCCGCTCGGGGCGTGTTACACTAATGAGAAGGTTGAAAACAGCTCCCCAAACTGTGGAGCGGGGCGACCGGCGGAGGCATCTTTATCCGCGAGCTGAGCCCTGGGAGGAGGAGGCCCCGCGTGGCTTCGCTGGGCAGTGAGGTTCACCTTTTTCTGTCTTTCCAGTAGAAAAGCGTCTTCCGCAGACCAGGGGAAAGCGTGATGTTGGGGACTGCTCGTTTTCCCGGCTGTGACACCTCTCCACACCCTGGCCTGGGGCGCCCGCCCTCTCCTGCAGAGAGAGGCGCCCTGGGGTCCTCCTTCCCAAGACCCTGGCATTTTGGGTATGAGGTTCACTTTTGGGGAATGACTGGGGACTAAATGACAAGCTTTTTGACCGGTTCAAGACCCCTCTGCTCTTAGCCCAGCACAGTCTTTCTAAAACTCAGGCAGGATTAGGACAGCTCCTTGCTTTGGGGCTTCTCTTGCTGTGCTAGAAACCCAAGGCTGGCATCTCCCGCCCGCCTGCGCCGTCTGGCTCAAGGCGCTGCTCGGGCGCCTCTGGCCCATTTCGCTCTCCCCAGACACCTTGTTCTCAAGTCAGGGTGGGGCAGACATCACTCCTTAAATGTGAGTGCTTTCCCTGACTCCACCCCTTGCTCAAAGGACATCCCCTCCTTTTCCCTTTGCCTGCATGGAGAACTACTCATCCCTCAGTGTCCAGCTCAAAACCTGCCTCCTCTCTATGGCTCTTCCTGAACTTCAGGGCTCTCCCTTCTCCTGCTCTCTCCTTCACCCTTCCCACTCAAGAAGAGTCAATCCTGCCTGTAGCTGTGCTCCCCTGTAGCTGTGCTCCCCTGTAGTGCTCCCCCTATAGCTGTGCTCCCGTATAGCTGTGCTCCCCTGTAGCTGTGCTCCCCTGTAGTCGTGCTCCCCCTCTGGCTGTGCTCCCCTTGTGGCTGTGCTCCCTGTAGCTGTGCTCCCCTGTAGTCGTGTTCCCCCTATAGCTGTGCTCCCCGGTAGTCGTGCTCCCCCTCTGGCTGTGCTCCCCTTGTAGCTGTGCTCCCTGTAGCTGTGCTCCCCCACGACAGCATTTCCCACATTCCAGGTGATATTTGCCGTTGTGTTTCCTACGCACATGGCAGGCCAGTGTTCAGACACTAGCTCTAAAGTCCAGTCTTCCACAAGTATTTATTGAATAAGCACTAAGTATATTCCAAAGACTCAGAACAGAAAAGACTATCAGAGTTTATAGTCCAGTTGGTTCGTCTTCCTTAAGTCTATCAAATATAATAGTACATAAATGAAGGACTTAGGTCTACTCTTGAAATTTAAGAGCTTCTGAGAGATGGGTATTTCTCTTTCTTCTAGCCACAGCCTAAGACTCAGTGACCTCCCTCCTTAACACGGAAACGCCCATTTTTCCTCATCTCATCTATCTTGCGAGTAGGTTCATTTCTTGGTTTAGCCTGTACCTCTAGTAAAACTCCAAGGAGCATGGCACTTAACCACACATCACGTCACGTGTCTGATCAGACTCCAGGTAAGGGCCATGCACTGAAGGAAGATGAAAAATACTGTTTTTTGTATAATGATGGCAATGTGCTACAGAACAATTCCACAGACCCCCCCAGAGTCACAATCTACTCAAGACTAGCAGATCTCTAGCCTAGTTGCCCAAAAGAATCATCTAGAACAGGAGACGGACAACTCCAGCCCACCGCTGAGTCCAGCTCATGGCCTGTTCCCAGCGTGAGGCAGTTCTGTTTGGACTCCGCTCCGCACCGCGTCCTTCTGTCTGAGGCGCTTCCGTCCTGCAGTGGCAGACAGCGACTGCTTTGACACCCACAAAAATGAAAATATTTCTCATCGGGCTCTTTTCAGAAAATGCCAAACCTTAGCCTAGAAGTTGCATTTTGTTTTGCCTGAGACTGACCTTAGACCTAAGAGTAATAGCAGAAATAAATTCTGATCATTTGCATTTTTAAGAAGCTCCACGTGTGGCTGTTCACAGACGCTTCATCTTTATTTTTCCAAAAGTCATTTATTTGTCATGAATTCTCACGGGGGACCCTCACGGCTCAAGTGTGTCCCTCAAGGCAAGCCCCAGATATTTTTACCTTTGCAAGCTTCACCCCAATCCTGATCGGATGCTCATAGCGCTTTCCCTACGTGAATGAGCGGGCGGCGGGCAGGGCAAGGAGGTGGCACTTCACCCACTAGAAATCACACTTGGTCCCAAGCTCCTGCCCCGGCCCTGGCCACGCGCCCTACTCTGCCTAGAGCACTTGCTTTCTTTCTTCCCACTTCAGCCTGACCTCGGAAAACACAAATGCTACCGATTCTCTGTGGATCCGAAATCGCGAAAAAATTTCCAAGCGTGTCACACGGCGCGTGCCATGCTCTGCACAAACACGGTCGTCTTCTCATTGCTTGGGCCATGCAGGGGGAATTCGACTCATCATGAGAAATGGTGCAGATGGTATATTTGGCATCGCCAACCTGCATAGATCAGAGATGCATTTATTTACATGACTTTGCTTGCTTTGTGATCATTCAGCTGGGCCCTGGCTCACATTTAACTTTTTTGGGGGGGGAGAGGGAGCCATTTTGCCCTCAGGATCGTAGGGATGAGTCCCCCATAGGACTGAGGGCTGACATTCGCATTTCCTCCTACCTGCAAAACCCTCGCTTCTTCGGGCTCCGGGAAGCATTTGGTATGTTATCTCGTGGGTCCAGGAGGGGGTGGGCTGTGCCAAATTTAAGCGCCATTGCCAACACCACAGCTCGACTGTGCAGACAGCTCGCGAGGAGCTAGAGCTGCGGGGCTGCCTGGCTTGGGGACCCGTGTTTCTCTGACAGCGTGACCTGCAGTGCCGCGGGCTGACCTCGGCCTGACCTCTCTGCATGGGCAGGGAGCCCCCTATGTGGCATCAATTGCCCCACACCCCATGGGGACTTTGTGGTGCCTGAAAGCGGAAGAGCGCCTTAGAAATGGCCCGAGAGCTCAGGTCTGGACCTGCGGATGCACCTGAAATTCTCACCTGAAAAGTGGGGACAAGATGCTTAATTTCTCTGGCTTCAGTTTCCTCATCTTACGACAGGGCGCCCAGAGCTGTCAGGACGGCAGGGCTCACCGGCGCCCGACGGCAGCGAGCGCGCAGACCACAGCGCAGCCGAGGTGGGGCGCTTGCAGGGCCGGGACCTGCTGGGAAGCCGGTCGTCGCTGCAGAAGCAGCACATTGCAGCCGGCCTTGGGCCGAGGGCCGCCTCTGAAATAAGCTGCTGTGTGTCTGGAACCCCCGGAGCCTCTGGCTCACCGACGGGGAAGCGTCTGTGCAGACCTGGAGGACGGGGGCTCAGGTGCGGGTGGGGCGTTCCCGGAGGAGCCAGGGTGGGTGGGCACGGCCCACTCGTCCCTCGAAAGAACGGCGGTGGCCCGGAAGGGACCCACCAAGGGCTCTGGAGATGCGGGGGTCGGGGGGCGGCGAGGAGGGCAGTGGCTGGAGCCACCTCCCTGGAGGGGCGTCCAGACAGAGACCAAGCCCGGTTGGCTTGGAAACGGGTGCTGTCACCCCGCCTGTGAGCCTGACGGCTTCGCTAATGGGTGCTGACCGGTTTCCTTCGGTCACCGGGCCCTTGTAACAGGCTGGTCGGGGGAAGGTGGTTCCCCAGGCGGACCATGGAGATGGAGACTTCAGGCCAACCCGGGAAGAATGGGGGTCACTGTGCGGAGATGCAATCTCTTCTTTTTTTGAGCACTTTTCGGTGTTGCTTCATGAGAGAGGGCTATTGCACGGTCTTCCAGAATTTTCCATGAGTGTCTTAAATGCAACTGGAAGAAGTCCCAGATGCTCAAAATGTCTCTACTCACTACAACGGCGACGACTCAGACACTCTGGGGTCAGTGCCTCGCCAAGGGGGGCCTGTTCGCCCCCCTCCAGCACGGCCCTGGGCCACCCACTCTGTTGGAAGCCAGGTCAGCCAGCAGGGACTAGCCGGTGCCCCTGCACCCTGCCCTGCCAAGCCAGGCGCTCGGCACACAGCAGTACGCAGGAGGTGAGCTAACGCAGCGTCCTGTTGGTGGCGTCAACGCTGAGCGGACGCCAGGCTACAGGTAAGGGCTACGGGTGTTACTGTTAGTCGCACAGCAACTCCGTGACTGCTGGGGGTGCACTGGGCTGGGGGCAGCCCCCCACGGTGTTCCATGAACAGACTGGCCTTTCACTCTTGGCTCAGCACTTGGCCACGTGTTGGGTATGATTTTAGCAAAAATGATGCAGAATGAGTAGTTTATACCATGGAGGTTAAGCACTTGGTGGTTGGTGCAAGGCCCAGGAAAGAGGGGGCCGGGTGGGAAACAGAGACCAGAAGACACAGCGAGAGGAGCAGAGAGAGGAACAGCGAGCGAGGGAGAGAGGGAGAAAGAGAGAGAGAGACACACATGAAGGAAGGGCCAGAGCCACAGGACCGGAAGGAAGGAAGGAAGTAGACAGGGTGCTGGGGCCAGAGGTGGGGAGCGTGTAAGTGTGTGTGTGAGCGTGTGTGCCTGTGTGTACAGGTGTGAGGGAGCATGCGAGTGTGTATGTGTGTAAGTGCACGTGTGTGTGTAAGAATTGTGTGTGACCTTGTGTGTAAGTGTGCACGTGTGAGTGCATGTGTGTGCAAGTGTGTGCGCATGTGTGCCTGTGTGTACTTGTGTGAACATGTGAGTGTGTGTGTGAATGTGTGCATGTGTGTGGGTATTGTGCATGCATGAACATTGTGCACGTGTGAGTGTGTATGTGTGTAAGTGCACTGCAAGCATGTGTGTGAGCATTGTGTGTGAGCTTGCATGCAAGTGCATGTGTGTGTGAACGATTGTGCATGCAAATGTGTGTGTGCAAGTGTGTGCACACATGTGCATGCAACTGTGTGAGCATGTGTGCAAGTGTGTGTGAGTGTGTGTGAGTGTGAGTGTGAGCGCACATGCGAGTGTGTGCGTGCGTGTGAGAATCGTGTGTGAGCTTACATGTGTGTGCGTGTAAGTGTGTGTGGGTGCATGTGCATGGAAGTGTGTGCACATGTGTGCAAGTGTGTGTGCATGTAAGTCCGTGTGTGGATGTGCATGTGTGTAAGTGCACGTGCAAGCGTGTGTGTGTGAGAATTGTGTGTGACCTTGTATGTAAGTGTGCACATGTGAGTGCATGTGCGTGCAAGTGTGTGTGAGCATGTGTACTTGTGTGAGCATGTGTGCCCGTGTGTACTTGTGCGAACATGTGAGTGCGTGTGTGAATGTGTGCATGTGTGTGAGTATTGTGCATGCATGAGCATTGTGCACGTGTGAGCGTGTATGCGTGTAAGTGCACTGTGAGCGCATGTGTGTGAGCATTGTGTATGAGCTTGTATGTAACTGCATGTCTGTGTGTGTGAGCGAATGTGCATGCAAATGTGTGTGTGCATGTGTGCAAGTGTGTGTGTGCAAGTGTGTGAGTGTGTATGAGTGTAAGTGCACATGCGAGTGTGTGCGTGTGTGAGCATTGTGTGTGAGCTTACGTGTAACTGTGTGTGGGTGCATGTGCATGCAAGTGTGTCACCGTGTGTGCGAGTGTGTGCGAGTGTGCACGCACATGTGCACACAAATGTGTGCACGTGTGTGAGGGTTTGCGCACATGTGCGCGCAAGTGTGTGTGCATGTAAGTCCGTGTGCAAGTGCATGTGCAAGTGCGTGTGCGTGTAAGTCCGTGTGTGAATGTACATGTGTGTAAGTGCACGTGCGAACGTGGGGGGGCACTGTGTGTGAGCTTGTGTGTGTGTGCGTACGTGTGTGTGTGGGTGCATGTGCATACAAGTGTGTGAGAACGTGTGTACAAATGTGTGTGCATGTGAGTGTGCACATAAATGTGTGTGTGAGTGTGCACACGCATGTGCGTGCAAGTGTGTGTGTGAGTGTGTGTGCGTGCCCGCGCCTGCGGCAGAGGCAGTGAGGAGCGGGGCGGCCCCAGCGCACGGCTCACGTGTCTTCCTCTGTGCCTCCTGCTCCCCTGCTGGGCTTCAGCGGGTGTCTGGAGTCACCCCACCACCGAAGCCCTCGTCTGAGCACCCTGTGGGTACAGGGTGTCCAGACTCGCAGCCCGGGGCTGATGGCAATGCCCCTCTGAGCCAGCCACCCCGGGCCCCAGGGAAGGTGCGGCAGGCGGTCCTGGTGCCAGCAGGCGTGGGGACGGCCTGCCTCCCCGGTCACCCACGCGCCTCCGAGGGGCAGGATTTTAGCTCCCCGGCGCCCTGGCCTGGCGACAGACTGTGACGCGGGTGTTTCTGTTTTTTTTGCTCGTCTGGCCCCTCTGCCAGGCGTCTAGTGCCACGTGGAGGGTGAGAGTGGACGCTCTTGTCTTGTTCCTCATCTTGCAGGAAAGGCCTTCACCCTGCGGCGACGTCAGCCGGGGCTTGTCGTCTGCGGCCGTTACTAGGCTGAGGCACGTTCTTTCCACGTCCAGCTGTTGAGAGTTTTTATCAGGAGCAGATCCCAAGTCTCGTTTAGTGCTTTTCTGCGCCTGTTGAGATGATCGTGTGATTTCTCCTCGGAAAGGGCGGAAGACCCACTTTGAGAACTGGGCCCGGGACCTGACCCAGTGTGGCAGATACAGGTGTGAGGGAGAGAACTGGGGGGGCTCCGGGCACCCCAACTTCCTGGAGGAACACACTCTGACCGTCCGCAAAGGGACAGACTTTCTAAAGTGCATGGAACTGACTAAATAAATGGCAGCGCTGCGATCCTATCTTAATTGAGTGTGAAAATTCACAAAGTTTTTCTATATATTAAATAAAAATAAGACAGACAAACTAAGCATCGGGAGATGGGGCTGCATCACCGCTGTCCAAAGTAAAATAAAAGTCAAAGATCTTTGGGCCGTGGATAAAAATAAATGTCACAGTGCCCACCTAACCAGCTAACTAACCACCCACCCACCCACCCAACTCACTAACTCACTCAGGAGCAAAGGAAAACATTTCCTAGCCTGGTTCCACTGCTGTGCAGCTTCTAACTTCGCAGTGACTCGAATTGAAACATCTGGGTGTGTGCTGAGCAGCTCGGCCGTAAGAGCCGGGTCAGATGGGCGAGGCCGGTGGGACTGAGCGGAGGTTTTTGTGTCCTATGAAGCGGAAGGACAGAGCAGAGGGCCCTTTCCTGGAGAACGCCCATTTCTGAGTGAAAGGCCAAGGTCCAGTGAGGAAGAACGCTGGGCTGCAGGCTTCGGTCTCCTTTTCCCAGGAAGAGGGACAGGTTCTGGGCTTTCTCATCTAGACCAGAAGAGACATCAGTCATCAAGGTGAAAACTTTTGTAATCTAGTCACAGAAATGCACTACCTTGATATTTTTAATTTCTAAAACCAACAGGCAATATAACGCCAAGAAATGGCAGACACCTTTTTACTAAAGGAAAGAGCAAGGCAAGACGACACCGCAGTTGCTTCCTTTATTCTGAACTTACAGTCCACAGAAGAGGGCAGAAAAAAGAAAGAAGATTTATAACCTGGGCCTCCCTGGTGGTGCAGGGGTTAAGTCTCAGCACTGTGAAGCCATCAACAACCACTGCAGCACAGGTTCAATCCCCGGCCAGGGAAATTCCCACAGGGCGCAGCAGACCTCTCCTGCCTCCCCGCTGCTCCCCTCAGCTGTGTGTTTCAGTGGATCCGCCTGTTCTGCTCCCCGCTCTGTCTCTGGGGAATCCTCTCATCTCCCACACCTCTGACCTACACTCCAGCTCTTGTGTGCATCAATAAATCTTAAAAAAAAAGATTTGTAACTACTGGAAAAGAAAGGAAAATGATTATTCTTTATAGACAATGCAATTGTCTACCTAGAAAACCCATGAGAATAGGTTGAAAAATTATTTGAACTAGTTAGGGAGTTTAGAAAGATTAATATAAAAAATAGATGCCAGAAGAACTAAAAGCAAAGAAAAAAGTTTTGCATACCAGACTAACATCATCTAAAATATCTAGGAATGCATTTAGTAGAAGGTCTGAAAGAGCTAAAGGGAAAAAAATAGAAAATTTTACTGAGAACCATTAAAAAGACCTTAAATCAGTTGACACTGTTTATAACATGGACTGGAAAACACACTTGCTCATGTTAATAAGATGGGATTCTCTTCGCCAACTTCAAATGATGGTCTTGACAACATGAAAGTTTAATGTGACAACATGAAAATGTTCTCAACATATCCCAGAATACAAAAACTGCTTTTAAAAATGACGTAAAATGAAATTTTAATTTAAAAAAATAAAATAAACCAAGAGGATTTATAAATATATGCAACTCTCTTATTTCATATCTTCTCCAAGGTCAAAGAGAACTAAACTCAGCAGGAGCTGGAAGCATAAACATTCACAAATTAATGGTGAGTCCCTCAATATATTTTTCTAAAATAAATTTTGCTAATTTCATAATTGTCTAATATTATTTTAAAATGATTTAGGGCCATCGACCTAAGTGTAAAAGGTATAACTGTTAACATTCTAGAATAAAACAGAGGATAAACGCTCCAGGAACCTTAAAGCAGGTAAAGATTTCTTAGGATGTAAAATGTTCAAACCATGTAAGGGGGGAATGTGACCATTACTGATTTTCAAGCTGTAAAAACAATTACTATTCAAAAGAGGCCCTTAAGAAATGAAAAAACCAGGGCCTCCCTGGTGGCGCAGCGGTTAAGGGCTGCGCTGTGGAGCTGACGGCAGTGGTGAAGCGAGTTCGATCCCCGGCCGGGGAGATTCCCACATGGTGTGGCAGACCTCTCCTGCCTCGCCCGCTGCTCTCCTCAGCAGTGTACTTCAGTCTGTCCGCCTGTTCTGCTCCCCACTCTGTCTCTGGTGAACCCTCTCATGCCCCACTCCTCTGGCCTGTACCCCAGCTTGTATGCATAAATAAATAAATCTTCAAAAAAAAAAAAACCCAGCAGATAGCCTAAGAATATTGTTTTAAAAAAAGAAAGAAAGAAATGGAAAAACCAGCCCAAAATGACAGAAATATTTGCTTGAATTTAACACGTACCTAACCAAGAAATAGTATCTAGAACAGATGAAGAACACTTGTAACTCAATAAGAAGACAAGCTAATTTTGAAAATAGCCAGAAAATTTCAGTGCACACTCTGCAAAAGAGATCTGCTAAGAATCAGTAAGCACACAAGAAGGCAGTCAAATAGTAGCTATCGTGGAAATGCAAGTTACAACCACGTGAGCTACTATTGCATACCCAATAGAAGGATTGCTAAAAATAAATTTAAAATAAAATTAAAGTTAAGTTTTAATAGAATTAAAATACCGATAGTCTAAATGTTGACAAGGATGAAAGACAATCCAAGCTCTCGTGCATAGCTGTGGGAATATTAAATGGTGCCACCACTTTGAAAAACTGTCAGAGTCTTCCAAAGTGAAACATGTGCCTACCTAACTACTAGCCATTCTACTCCTAGGCATTTACTCCAAAAGAAAGAGAATCTATGCCCACACAAGTGTTATATACAGTGTTTACGGCAGTTTATTTGAAATAACCCCAAACTGAGAATAACTTAAATGTCCTTCAACAGGTGAATAAATAAGCAAATTGTGCTATAGCTGACCGATGGAATATTACTCAGCAAGAAAAAAGAATGAATACTGATATACATGTGGGTGAATCTCAAAGTGATCATGGAAGCCAGATAAAAAAATGACACTCCACATGATTGCATTTGTGCAAAAGGCTGGACTGTGTAAACCAATCTATAGTGGCAAAGAGCAGATCAGAGCTGGCCAGGGGTAAAGGACCGGATGGACCTTCGAGAGCACAAGGTGATTTGAGGAATTATGAGAATATTCTATGTCACGATTGTGGTGCTGGTTTCATGGACACATACGTATGTCAAAACTCATTGAATTGTACATTTTAAGCAGATGTAGTAATAATATATCAATGATATGGCAACAAAATTATTTAAAAATTATCTGCTTCCTGTGTGCCTTGCTGGATGATATCTCCCTGATCTGAAGTATTCCTTTGCTTATTGTCTCTTCTCTAATTTAATACTATATTGTCATAATTGATTTAGGGACACAACTCTAATTGATTCTGTGTGTGTGTGTGTGTGTGTGTGTGAGAGAGAGAGAGAGAGAGAGAGAGAGAGAGAGAGAGAGAGAGAGAGAGAGAGAGAGAGAGAGAGAGAACACCAAGGGAGAGACTGAGGATTCTAAAATGCCCGGATCCAGAGCATAGAGAGGGCTGAGGCTTGGAGAAGCATAAAACCAGGCTGCTGGGAGACTTGAGGTGGACACATTGCATCTGAATGGCCACATCTGATGACCACTAATGGTCCAGAAACACACAGTGACATCTTCTGAGAGAAGGTCCTGGATAGGCTGGCAGTGGAAGACAGCGGTGGGGTATGTGAGATACACAACAAGAGATGAAAAAGGGATTCAATTGAAATGGGAGATTCAAGGTAGGACAGAAAATTCCAGACCAAGCGGGTCCCCTCTGTGCTCTCAGTGGATTCTCAAATCACCTCTTGCTCCCAAGTGGGCACATAGACACCGCTGCCAAGCACGGCTCACCATCTACCTCAGTTCTTGCCAGTATTTGGCAACTGTCTGGACCGTCCATGCAGAGAAATTTGAAGGTGGAAGTGCTTTCTGATTATTGATAGGCCTTTGCTTGTTTTTGGTTTTGTTTTATTTAAGCCACTAACTCTGGGCTCTCTCCAACTGAGGGGCATGCAGCTCCCACAGCGCCCCGGAGTGGCGGATGCTAGAGCGAGGACGCAGGAACGCTGGACGCGCTGCCTGGCGCCCGCTGGGAGTGAGGAGGCTCCCGTTCTCCTGCAACTACTACAAAATGGCACATCAACGCGCTTTGGGGTTGAGACGTCAATCCCTAAATATATTCTTGAAAATAACGCCCCCTTAAAACCAAACCTGGGATCTTTGCGTCCCCATCCAGAAGGCGATTAGCAGATTATGGGTGGAGGGCTTTTGTGGGGCTTTGATTTGGGGCCTTGCGATTTAAACAGGCTGAGGATACTCCTTATGACATTCATTAGTTTGATGACGGGACCTCCCTTACCACTGTTTTTAAAACCAGGTAGAAGGGCCTCCCGGGGGCCTGGGGTTCAGTCTCAAGCTGTCACCTCTGCGGCCTGAGTTCGATGCCTGGCCAGGGAGCTCCCCACAGGGAACAGCAGACCTCTCCTGTCTCCCCGCTGCTCCCCTCAGCAGTGGATTTCAGTGGATCCACCTGTTCTGCTCCCCACTCTGTCTCTGGTGAGTCCTCTCACCCCCAGCACCTCTGGCCTGCACCCCAGTTCTTCTACACAAAAATAAATTAAATTAAAAAAAGAAAATCAGTTAAAACAGGTAGAATATTTTTTAAAGATTTATTTATTTATGCATACATATGCAGGCCAGAGGTGGGGGTGGGGGGCATGAGAGGACTCACCAGAGACAGAGTGGGGAGCAGAACAGGCAGATCGAGGGAAACACACTGCTGGTTGGAGCAGCGGGGAGACAGGAGAGGTCTGCCACACCATATGGGAATTTCCCCAGCCGGGGATCGAACTCAGGCTGCAGTGGCTGCAGATAGCTTCACAGTGCTAAAACTTCACCCTAAAACAGGTAGAAAATTTATATATGAGATTAGCGAATGATACTTACGATACTAGTAACTAGTCTCGTGTGGCCCATTGTGCATTGGATTAACTCTGATTGCCAAGATAGTTTAAAAACGGGGTGACACTATTGTTTTCTGATGTTTTGTTTTTGATCATGGCTTTGGGTAAACGAAAAAAGAGGTGGTTTCAGGCGACAATCATTAACAAGCTAACTAAGATCTGCTTATGTTGTTTTTGTTTATGTTTATTTTCAAGTCACTCATTGATCTTAACTAAAAAATTCTGTTTTCATTCAGGACACCAGGCCCGTATGCGACAGTGAGACCATTAGGGAAGGCTCATTTCTTGGTTGGGGGGACAGGGGTGTGGGCCCAGCAGAGCTGACTGTTTTCTAGTCTTTGTCATGTTTTTATTTGTTATTTTTGGATTTTCGATCCAAAATGCTAGAGATTGCAGGTGGCGAGAAGCGTCTCAGGGGCTCCAGAATCATTGGATCCAGGTGAACCCCGGGGGGAAAACTCTGTGGGGACGGTTTACATGCAAGACGTTTCTCCCTGCAGCAGCCCCAAGAGGCGGGTGTGGTTATTGTCCCGGTTTTCAAGACGGGAAAACTGAGACCCAGAGAGATTAATCAATGCGCGCATTTTCAGAGCCAGAGGCTGGGGTAACAGGATTCTCAGCCCTGTAACGCGGGCCTCACCTCCCCGGCATGTCATAATTACTGAAAGTGTTGTATCAAAAGTAGCTGGTTTGATGTCCTTCAGAGTGTAGATGTTTAACAGTTGCCCCCCAAATATTAGATAGTACAAGTTTATTTGGATTTCATAGTAAGACAAGACAAACTGGTACCTCCAGTTTTTAAGGTCTCAAACCAATAGCAGATGGAAGGAAACCCCCACGACACATAGAAGCAGGAATGAATGAATGTGCTTTTGTTCTGCCCTGCACAGCACCCGTGGTCCGTAAGGAACCCTACTCTGCAAACGGTATTGCTCAGGCTGAAGTGGTAGTGAGAGCCCCAGGCCGTGGGGGAGAGGGGCGCCTCCCCTTTTAAGCATGTAGTGATGGAACCACACTGGCCTTTGGTTTGCTGGAGCCATTTAGAACAGCCAGTTAAACCATTAACTTCAGAGGGGAAGCCGAAGATGGAAACGTGTCAGAAAATAGTCACTTGGCTGGTCCCCTCCAATCAATTTTTGCAGAATCAGGAAAGGAACTCTAACTGGTGACCTATTTTTTTGCAGACCCAAGCGCCCAGCTAGTTTGTGATGGACAAAGGTAAGGTGAGGACCAAAGTTAAGGTCTGGTGCGCTGATGATACTGTTTGGGGAGCCAGGGGGCTGGTGTGTGATGGGGAATAAGCGTCACGCCTGACTTCATACTTTCTGCTTTTTCCCGGTGCATTCTGCTGGACCACACTCGCAAGAGCCAAGCTCGGTGGGTATTTGCCCAGGATCCTCTAGCGCTTTTATAGCTCTTCTCCAGTCACCTCACATTTTTAGTCATTTTCATTACAATTTGATACCTTCTATTGCATCATTACACAAAGAAGTTCTATGACATTTAGGCATATTTAAATTAATTTTTTTTTTTTTTTTTGCTTTTTAACATTTTATGTATCTTGCCTGTGACTTCGGGAAGGTCCTATCAGGACTTACACAGTTAATGAAAGCAAACTAAAGCAAATAATCACCTTCCAGTACTTCTTTCAGCATATTCTAATTTTTTAATGGAGAAAATGCATTCTTAAATTAAATATGCATAATAAGGAGTACTAATAATAAGAATAAAGTGGAATATGTGAGAATGAATCTAGTGTTGTAAGCAAAATGCATTTGATTCGCTAAGGATAAAAGCTGGCTCGAATCAGTAAGAATCAGTGCAAAAAAGAAAAGCTTCATAATGTTCATAAATTGTCCATAATTGTATGGATTTTAAATATAAAAGTTGGCAGTGGCAAAAGCTAAAAGCCATTAAGAGAGATACTATTGTGCAATGTACTAGGAGCAGCAAGTCACAATCTTATGAGAAAAAAACAACCCAAGCTCGAGTTTTCTAAAATTTTGATAACCACACTTGAGACTTATCTTGATGTTTACAACAAAGCGGACATTGTTCGGCAAGGCATGGCCTAATGCATACATGAATCATGTTTGAAAAGAGCTACTAATTAGCATGAATACTCTTCTTCCGTGAAGGTCGTTTATTGCAAAGTTCTTTTTTTCCCTTTTCTCTCATTGAATCTCGCTGAAGGAGGCTCCACAACAGCCATTAGTTGAAGAGACTAGTTTGTTTTTTTCCTGACATTGGGTCATAGTTTTAAAGGGTCTTTCTCCTGCCAAGGAGCCATAAAAAATAATATTTAAGAGCAGGGGAGCGAGAGAAGAGAGAAAACAAGCTTTCTCTTCTTGAGCAATGCATGCATCTGTTCCACTCCATTCTGTCTTCAACTTCACTCTCACCAGCTTCTTGTTAGCGTGGGGAAGAAAGGCTTCACCGGTTTGACTTTATTTCAACTGGGATCCATCAGTTTTTCTCTGAAAACTGGGTCGACCGATAGGTTCCTAGCTTTCATTGGGCTGATCCTTGAAATACTTTCCAGAGTAGTAGAAGAGTTTGGGGACCTTGTTATCTTACCCTGCATGATTTCAACTAGGTTCTTTTCTTTTTTTTTTTTTTTTTTTTTTGCATGTATGGTTCAAGAAACTCAGCCAAGATGGATTCCTAAGAATGGTTGGGGAACCATGTCCCATGCCAAAATGCCTCTCGGTAAACACCTTCATCTCCATCTGTGAGAGTTAATTGTAGGTGCCATCTTGGCTGGGGTATGGCTGGGGTATGGCTCGGAGTTTGGTCAGACTCCAGCATAATAAAGCTGGGGAGATGGCTTCGGATGCCAGCAACTTTTCAATCAGTAGACTGAGCAAAACATATCAGCTTCAAGAATGGGGGGCATAGCCTCACATTCGTATGCTGTTGAAGATCTTATGAGCAAAGCTGAGGTTTCCCGAAGAAAGGGAATTCTGTCTCAAGAGTGCAATGCAGGGAGGCTGCTAGACTCCCTGGTGGCTCAAGGGTTAAGTCTCAGCCTATGAAGCTGTCCAGAGCCACTGCGGCCTGAGTTCGATCCCCGGCTGGGGAGCTTCCCACAGGGCGCAGCAGACCTCTCCTGTCTCCCCGCTGCTCCCCTCAGCAGTGCATTTCAGTGAATCCGCCTGTTCTGCTCCCCACTCTGCCCTGGTGAATCCTCTCACCCCCCACACCTCTGGCCTACACCCCAGTTCTTGTATGCATAAATAAATAAATCTTAAAAAAAAAGAGTATAATGCGGAAGCCCTGAGGGGTTTCAGGCTGCGGGTTTGGGCTCACCGCTACCCAGCTCCACCCGGATCCCACCCTCCACTCTCGTTCAGTTCTCTGGAGACCCGAGTGATCCAGTCATTTAAGTGAAACTAGCCGTGTGTTTCTAGAGCAAAAAATGCTCTTTTAACCACTTGACCTCCAACCAAGTGGATTTTGGCCCCATGATGCAATCGTGGCGTCGCTCACATTGCGGTTTCTGCTTGTGTGACACCAGATGACCTCTGATCAATGCTCAGTCCACTGTCACCGATCGATATGCTGGAAGGAAGCCCCTGAGGATATGTCCGTAGGGCCCTTCTGGAGTGGGGGGACAGTTGGAATTGACAGTTCCCCGGAGAGCTTGGCTCTGGGAACACCCCGCGGCGGTTCTCCCACGGAACGCGTAATGTCTGCCTTGGCATAACCGTCGAAGTTTTGAACCTTGTAAGTGTTTGAAAAGTCAGAATTAAATGAAGGACAGCACCTAACTGCTTAGCCTGCCATCCTGTGCCCCAAATATCGCACACTGGAGTTAGCCCATGGGAGGGACCCAAATGCAGGGGGTAGAGGTACCAGACCCCCCCCCCACTCCCGTAGCAACTTTTCCTGTGCGTGGGGCCAAGCTACAAAGTTGACAAGCCCATGGGCAGCTCATTAGGTCCAGCGTCTCATACAGCTCAGCTGCCTACAAAAAGTCCGATGATGTTGTGACGTAAACAACGGAAACGGGCTTTCTCACTCTTCCGGAGGCCAGAGATCCCAAGGTCAAGGGCTAGCAGGCTGCGGCATCCCCACGTGGCTTCCTTCAGTCCCGGTGGGAGGGAGTTCCATCCTTGCGCCCTCCCCTGACCCTATTTATCTCCCTAGCTCCAAATTACAGTCACAGCGGGGGGAGGGTGACGGAGGGCTGGGTGGGGCTGCCTGTATTTCCTGTATGAATTTGGGGAGGACAAAGCTCAGCCCTGTTTTGTCCTCCAGGTATTTCCTTGCTGAGTTATCCGCTGGAGGCTCCGGGCCGCAGGAACACAGGCACGGGGACGCGTGTCTGTCATGCAGGGCAGGGTGTGATGTCCTGCCGTCAAGGGGAGGGATGAAGCGGTCGCCTCCAGCTGAACGATCAGGAAAGGCTCCGAGGAGGAGCCCTTGCACTAGACCTTGAAGGGAAGCGGGATTCTGTTCAGGGATGGGGCAAAGGGGGACCCGCAATGTGAAGCAGTCGGGGACACACGTGGGGATGGAGATGGTCAGGGAAGGGGCTACTGAAAAACATCAAGGAAGAAGTGTAGACAGAGGCCAGAGAGCAGAGGGACTCGGCTTCCAAGGGTCTTGTCGGGGGTCTCTGGCAAGTCTTATCAGGCCCGGGGTCTCCCCTCACCCAGTGCGACTGAGCTCCCACCCCTGAGTCTTTGCCGGAAGTCTGATTTGCCATTAAGACAGCCGCCCCTTCCAAACTGGGCCCGGCCCCCTCCAAAGGGAATGTCCCCTTTCCACAGAACCGCTCACCTCGGGACAAGCCTGAGCAGGTCTGGGAAGCAGAGGACTCGAGGAGGTGCAGAAGAAAGACGTTTCCTCCAAGGAACAGCCGCGAGCACGCGTTCTGCTTGGGAGGTTTGATTCTTCACGCTTTGCTTGGCCGTCCGGACACTTCACGTTTTTATTTGGGAACATGCACGGTGATCACCCTCAGACAAGGAGCCTCACGCCGGCCCCTCACCGCCCCTGCTCCCGAGGATGCTGCGGGCAGTGCGGACCCTCCCGCCGGGCCGTGGGACCCGCTTCCGGTGAAGGTGATGCTGAGAGAGCACAGAGACAGAGCGGTCGGCGTCGCTCGGTCACCCGCAGCGCGAGTGACACAACAGAAACTCGAGCCAGCGGGGACTCGACAGGAAGAGCGGACACACCTGTGGCCATGAACGTGACCCCCTCCGAGGCCCGGCAGGTGTGGAAGATGTAAACTGGCTGTCGTGTTGGGGACCCCAGCGGGTGAGAGAAGTAGGGGTTGCCCAAGGATGGCGTTTCCCTTAGGAAACCCCCGGCCCAAGGAATGGTGGGTCCCAAGTGGGGAACTGAAGCTTTTCTCTTAGGGGGAAATGGGGTGCTATCCTCATCCCTGGGGGGGTGCCTCACCTCTCCTTGAACTCTCCAAGGCTGAGGTTCCTACATCCCCACCGCTTGTTTGGGTTCTGCTGGACTTAACCTAAGTCTGGATGGCAGGGTGAAAATGGGATAAACAGCCGTGCTGGCTCCAGGGAGATTTCCTTTTTGCAAACATCTGTTTCTCGAATCTGGCCGTGGGAAGGCGTCAGGGAACAGGGGATTTCAGTTGATGAAGTCAAGTCGAGAAGAGGCTGCCTGATTTTTTTTTTTTTTTTCTGTTTCAGGAGGTAGAAAGCCTGTCTCTCTCCCTTTCCAGATTTCCTCTGATACTGAGATGATGATTCCAGTTTAGGGGAGATCATGTGGATGTTCCGGGTCTTTGTTCTGGTGTCCGGATGTGAACCATCTTTGAAAGAAACTCCATGTGTGCAGATTAACACATGAATCTAGAGTCAAAATCAGAGGCGCAATCACAGGCATTAATTAAGCACTTACTGGGTACCCAGCGTGGGGCAATGTACTGAAGTATATCAAGACATGAGGAGCAGGGAATGCTTGCAGGTAGGAAGTTTAATATTTTGATAGGAAATCGATCAGTGATAGAAAAACAATAAAAGACAACCCAGAACGTGGCACTCAATTGTGGGTGCAGCATTAACACTTGTGACTTGTCATAGGAGCGCACAGGTGGGCTACTGAAGCTGGTGGAGGCTTCGAAAAGGAAGCTGGATGATTGACAACTTAAAACAACACTCCTGGCCGGCATTACCTCCCCCCTGTAGGCAGCAGGAAGCCCCCTCCGCTCGCCCCTGCTTGTCCCGCACACGCCATCTTTTTAGCGCTGATTCTGAGAAGTCTTTCTGAACCCTGCTCTGAAGTACACACACCTGTCACCACCCACTTCTTTCTTTTATGACGTTACAGTCACTGCTATTTTCTTATTTGCGTCTTTACTGTCTGCACCACCTCCCACCCCCACCCCCGCTAGAATGTCAACTCCATGAGGGCAGAGACTCGAAAGCGACGCTGCCTCCCTAGCCTGGCAGAGGCTCTGAGTAAGTATTTATTGAATTAGGTGGAGAGTTCGTGACTGTGGCATCAGCGCAAATACAGAGCTTCATCTTGGAGGGCCTGTGCGCCCAGGCAGATGCTACAGACATCACCTGCTCGGCTTCAGGAAACCATTTCAGCGTGTGCACATGTACGTGTGAGCAAGCGTGTCTGTGTGTGTGCATGGATGCAGCATCTCTATGGAAGGGATCCCTTTAGAAGTTAACTGTATGAGTTAACTATATCATATTAGCATAACTTGATTATATATTAACCGGCAAGAATGTGTTCGTCGTGAAAGCTCTTAGGAGGTGTGTTTGCGGGCTGGGAGAGACAC
This sequence comes from Scalopus aquaticus, assembly GCA_004024925.1. Lineage (NCBI taxonomy): Eukaryota > Metazoa > Chordata > Mammalia > Eulipotyphla > Talpidae > Scalopus > Scalopus aquaticus. The sequence goes on from PVIJ01003267.1 coordinate 36,318, forward strand.
CCAGATGAGTAATCCCATGTCCATCCTCGAAGGAGAATGCTTTCAGCGAGATTAGGAGACTTGTTCAAACGCAGTGGGCGACAGGCTTGAAAGGATGGAAGGAACGTCCCCAAGGGGGCAGAGGTGGGGTCCCCGGCCCCTCCTGAGCTTTGTGTCCCATTCTCTGCTTTTTCATAGCCATCCTTGACTGGCCAATTGCACTTTAATTAAGTTGAGCTCATTTTGAATGAATTTGGCGTTCTCTCCCTGAAAGATATAAAGACAATCAGTATTCAGAAGCAAACCCAGAGAATGCATGAGTTTTTCTACGAAGCGTCCTATAGTTTGTTCTAAAACTGAATGTGATGAGATTCAAAAGCTTCCCACCTCAGCCCCTGGCACTCAGACTGTCCACACTTGCAGTCACTGAAACAGAATTGGAAACTGTGGCTCAGCCCACAGCTTGCGTCCTGCCTCCCCCAACGTGGTGTTCCTGCGGGGACTGTCCACTCTGCAGGGGTGCCCGGGTGTGGGGGCCGGGGGGCTCCCCTTTGGGCCCTAATTGTTTACCAGGCTTCCATGTAAGTTCACGCTACAAAGAGAAAGGCCACAAAATCTCCTGTGAAAGATAGAGATGCCACGCTGAATGAGTGTGGACATCTCAGAGGCAAGAGGAGGAGGACAAGGACACAAAGAGTGACTCTAACCTGGGGACCCCACCGGTGGAGAAGCCTCATAACTGTTAGTCTAACGAGTGAACGATTGATCCAGATTTGATTGAGACCATCTGGAATGGCTTCAATTTCCATAGGAGGGAGAATGAAGGTCTAACATCTGTCTTACCGGTGCTTTGGGTGTCCGTGGAACAGGGTAGTTTCTATCTTGGTCCACAGGATCTCTTCTTGAAGTTCATTTCAAGACCATCGCCATGAAGACATGATGATGCAAAGTGTGCCTTGAGTTTCCAACTAAGCGTCAGGTCCTTAGTGGGGGAGTAGGACCCCTGTTTCCATCACAGAGGGAGACAAGTACCGTATCTTGGCCTTTCTGAGCCTGTCTCTCTCTGGGCTCTGTGAATCCAAGCACAGTTCTGGGGGCATCATTTATTCTTTCTGCTTCTCCTTGTGCCCACCCCACCCAGTCTGGTCTGAAGGAGGCTGGAGAGCGGCTCTACTCTTGCCCCAGCTGTAGCTGTTGCCATCTGCCCAATAGTCGCTAAGTTAGTTCAGAGCAAGGGACATCTACAAGAGCCCCGAGTTGGCGGTGGCCTTGCTGTTTACTGGGTATGATAAAACCAACTCAAGGGTCTCTCTCTGAAAGTCACTCTTATGCAAAGAAGAGCCACCTGGAACCCTCCACGTCTCTGGGGTGCAGTGTTCAGGGGTGCCCTTGTGTGGGCTCTCGCCCTGAGAGGTCTGTGGTAGGTGTTCACACGGAGCCCTCACTGTCTACCGGCCACGCAGTGAGCAGCGGCTCCTTTCCTCTGAAACAAGCAGGACTCTACGTAAAGGGCGATACAGGGAAATCTTTGTTGAACACCCACCGTGCTGGCGCCTCCTCGCCTCAGTGACCACAGATATTCCATAGGGACCGACCATGGACAAGCTAAACATGCCCTGCAGTAGACACTGTCCTACCAGGTCATCAGAACAGCTCGACGGCCCACCCAGGCCTAACTGCAGGCCTGGTTATAAATTTATGCGGCAACTCTCCCACACGGCGTAACTGGAATTAGACCTTCAAGCCTATTTCAGGCGAGTGTGAGTGACAGGAATGTCAGTCGCTCACCGAGGGCCCTGCCGGTGCCGCTGAGCGTGGCTTTCTCTTCTCGATTCGTGCTATTTGGGACACGGCTTGTCTGCCACGTGTAGACGGATCGTAGCATTTTTATTTATAATCCATCCTCGCCCTTTTAAAAATGTTTAAAACTGAACTGTCTAGGACTTGTCTGAACTGTTTTTGGCAAGGCTTCTAAATGGTGATTAGAGAAATTTGGGGGCAAAGTGCAGCGAGGACTTAAAGGGAACGTGGATAATGAGACACCCTGGGGTACAATTGTGTGGTGGCCCCGCTCGCCTGTGGACGCTCACGCGGGCCCGCGTGAGGAGCAGGTTTATGGGTTTTGAAACTACAGGCAGTCAACTCGACAATGGGCTTTCTATCAATGAACAACAATCCAGATAAAGAGCACCCCTAAGTGTGAACACGCCGCCAATCCCGGAACTTGTTCATTTCAGCTGTTACTTCCTCGGCAGGAAACCGAACGTGACCTGCTCCAGCTTCTAAGGAAAGGAGGAAAGTCCACAGGACTAGTTTCATTAGCAAATTTTCAACTAATTCTACAAATACGGGCCTAGTCCGTTCTCCGGCTTGTAGAGATGGAGAGGCCCACTCTCCGGTCCAGGAGCACTGCCGCGCACAAGACCCCGGTCTTAGTTCCGACTCATGTTGGCTCCCGGGGTCTGACACTTGCTTGGAGCCCAATGGCAAAGCGCTATGTTGCAGGCCAGATCCTCTAAACTGACTTGCTATCATCCAGGGGTCTTTCCGAAGATGCTCGTGCATGTGCCTTGCAAGGGCAGACAGGCATGTGGGCCAGAGAAGAGATGGGTGAGCGCAGAGGTGGGGGTGGGCGTCAGTGGGCTGCTTGTGGCTTCTGGTCCTGGCACAGGAGTCCTCAGCAGGACAAGCAAGTGAAGCGGGACGTCTCCCTCCCAAGGGTGAGGGGCTTAGTGGGTCCCTCATCCCAGGATGGAGCCCACACGCAAGGCTGACTCAGCCAGAACTAGGAGCTGCTCAAGCACCAGACTTAGGGCTCAGATAACGTGGGGCCCAGATAATGCGGGGGTGATAAAGCGGCTCGGAGTTGAGACCAAAAACCAAACACCTGGGTCTGGATCCTGGACTCAGGCTGTGGAGGTAGGTCCGATTCCCATCCACCGGTCACTTCCGCTGCAAGAGGTGCCCAGGCCGCGTGTGTGTGAGACAGCAGGGAGACAGGTGGAGCTTGGCCACTCGTGCTGAGGAAGACCTGGTCCCGCTTCCCTTTGTCGACATTCATTGAGCATCTGCTATGCTTCTCACATGAAATGAAGATCTTTATTTTCTTCCTTCTGACAACTTCGTGAGGAGGGTTTATGATTTCAGTCTCAGAGGTGAGAAGACAGAGCAAGCTAACTCAGCCAAGATAGGTTACTGGCATAATTATTGCTATTGCAATAGTAACAACTGAACGCAAACCCCAATCTTTGTATTTCCATAGGTCAGTATTCGCTTTTGGTCGCTGCTGTAACAAGCAACCCCATGCTTAGGGGGTAAAACAGCTTGTTTAATCTCGTGTTGTCTGCAGGCCAGGCATCCAAGTCAAGGAGCTGGAGGGCCTGGGTCCTCTGGAGGCTCGAGGGGAGGGCTGCTGGGCTGGCCCCCTCGGCACCTGGGGGCCACCGGTTCCCTTGGCTCGTGGCTGCTTCCGGCATTGTTGCACCTGCTGCTCCCATCCTCCCACCCCCGCCACAGGTTCCAATCCTCTGCCCCCTCCCCAGTATCAGAACACCGTGAGCACACTGGACCCCCCTTGGTAACTCCCCATGTCAAGGTTCTTTACACCTGCAAATTTGCTTTGACCATGTGTGACAACATGGAGTGGTGTGTCACCTAGTGACACTCGGGTCATCGATGGTCGGGCAGGTGAACAACCCCACTGGCCACGCCACACAGTGTGTAGTGTAGGCTTGTGTCTTTAAGCAACACGGCGTCCACACAACGGCCAGCGGATGCCTGTGGTTGAGGCTCATGTGCTCCATGCACAGGCACTGAGGACGGGGGTCCAGGCGGGGCGTGTGGCAGCTCCGCGGAGTTGGAGCCAGGGGTCGGCCAGGAGAGTGTCACTTTCTCGGAGGGGTGGTGGCAGGTCTGCGGCAGAGGACCACGCAAAGGGACCTCTGAGCGCTGGGCAGTGGGCCCATGGACGTAGGAGCTGAGGCCAAGCAGCAGCTTCCTGCGGCAAGAAACGGCCTCGGGGGGCCACGCGGCGACACCGGCTTTCTGGAAACCGGCTTCCGTGTGGCCTCCCGGAGCAGGAGCCAGGTCTTCCCGATGCCCGCGACCGGTCATCTGGGCATGCTGACCAGCGAGGGCTGAGACAAGGTGAATGATCATCTCAAGAGTTTGCGAAGCAGCGTGATGACGGCCCAGCCCCGCGACGTTGCTGCTGCACACTCTGGCCGCGGGCCCGGCGGGGGCGGCAGGCGAGGGCAGCGAACAAAGCAAGTTCTCCGGGGCGTTCCCGGCAACCTCCACGGCCAGAGCGACGTGAAGGCACCGACCTGGCGTCCAAGTCTCCGCTCGGGCCCACAGCAAAACCTAACAAGCTGCCAGCTCCTCGGGCCCCTTCCCCAGGAGATCACCGCTGAATAACAATAACCGTATTAATAATTGTATCCAGCGCGGGGAGGAAAGGTGGTAGGGTATTCCCCGGAGGAAAATTAATTTCTCTTTATAATCTGCCATAGTTTATTTCACATATTCACGAGCCGCCCAGTATGTTTTTTCTTTATGACGAGCCATAAAAATGACAAAATACATTAGCCAAGTTCTTCGTTTCTGCTAAAATGACCATATTCAAAAATAATAACAGAGACTTGTATCAACGATGCAAAAGATGCATGAAGTAATTGGGGCTTAATTTGTATACAAACTGTCAAGGCAGTTTTCCTCACGGCCTGCATCTTCTGAATTCATTAGTCTCTAATTACGGCCAGTGGGGACCAGCAGTTAGAAGGTTAAAGAGGTTCTGACAGGCCTAATCATTGCTCAGGAAGCTGAAAATGTATGCAAAGTCTCGGCAGATGGGGTGAGCGCAGCTTCTGCCAAGTGATAACTGTTATTCCTTTGCACCTCCAAAGCTGTCATCCTAATAGGCACATTTTAAATTTATTAATGCTCTAGTTACAATGCATACACAGCCTCTAATGGTATGTCATTCCGAGTATATAAACTGAGCAATTAACACGTATTACCTGGTAATGGTAAGATTATTTGTTGCCTGTTTGATTTTTTTTTTGGGGGGGGGTGTTGTTTCCCGTAAGAATCGTCCCAGGACACGCTTCCCGCTTTCCCGGCCTGCCTTGTCCACCAAGCTCTGGCCTCTGACATCAGCCCCTGGGATGTAGTTCACAAAAATCAGGGTGAGACACTTGATCAGACTTTGGGGAAGAGGCAGAGAACTTGGGCCTTGACGAGACGCCCCTTCTCGTACAAAGCCCCTCAGGCCGGTATTTCTTGTTGTCACAGCCTGGGCGGTGCAGTTGCCAATTCAGTGGCTGTCGATGATCGAAGCTTTCTCAGGGGGCCTCCTGGCTCCCTCCTGATAGAAGCTCACTGATTCCCGCGAGAGCTGGGTCTGTTTTCTCAAACAGCAAGGTCCCCGCTTGTTTCTATGCCTACGAGTTTGGGGAGACTTTCATTAAACTCAGCACTCAGAGGACACTTCTTGCTTCTGGGAGGCTCCGGGAGGTTGGCACCTGGCATGGACAGGCCCGAATTTGCAGCCCGGGTCGGAACTCCAGGACTCACGAGCAGGCCTAGGGGCCTGACAGGCGCTCGACTCGAGAGCAGAGCAGTCCTCTGCCCGCTGGCCAGCCGCCGTGCCTGTCTCAGCTGGTTGCCTTACAGTGCGGAAGTAACAGGACAGAAAAAAAGTGTCGCGGAGACTTTATGTTAATTAAAAACTGTGATTACATTTCCCGGCCAGGCAATCAGTTTGCAGTGTATATGCCATACAGGAAAGACAGCAAACTCTTCGGCAGTAAGTCTTCTTTGCCCGGGACCAAGTCATCCACCCAGTGTGGGCCCAGCAGTGGCTGGAAGCAGAGTCCTGCTTGATGACCAGAACTGGATGTGGCCCTCTGCTGAGCGGCCCCTTCCTGGGCCTCGGCTTCCACGCCCCCAGGACAGAGGGGGACCCAGCTGAGCTCTGCCCCTAAGCTCGAACTCATTCTGCAAGTCCAGACTGCTGCGAATTCGGGGAGGGCCTGCCAGGGCCACCTCTAGTCCTTCAGCATCCACTCCCCATTTTCACCTGCAAATGGAACCTGCTCTGACCAGCCTGTTTATTTATAACTGTTTTTTAATATGGACACTGGATTTTTCCGGCCTTTTGCTGTCTTTTTGCTATATGCTATATCCATTCATTGCCCGAGATTAAACAACGTTTCAGCATCTCTTTAATGGGAGACCCAGGGAGGAGAGTCTAGACATGGCCTGCGGAGTGAGCCCGCCGGTGTGAAGTGGCGCCAGAGGGGCAGGGGCTCCTGCAGGCTCCGTGAACTGGCAGGTCGCGGGGTCCTGGGCGCGTGGCCTGGCCCCAGCCCTGTCGCGGTCAGCCGCTGGCCTTCCCGGCCCATCTCTCCATCTACAGAGCAAAGGACGGGGCCGCTGGTCTATTTTGGCCACAATGTTTGATGACTTTCATTCATTCCGGGACCACAAAGGAACTTCCTAGAAATTAGAGACTTAGAAGCCCCGTGGCCTTAGAGCCCAGCAGGTAGGGGGAAGAGCGGGCTTCTCAGAGCCGCTCACAGGAGGAAAGTTTGCCTCGGGAACAGCCTCAGGTGTGGGTGCAGTCCCGGGCCGGGCAGGCCAGGCCTCCTTCCCCAGGAAAAAGAAAACTGCCTTCCGTGGTAAAAAGGCAAGATTCGTCCCCAAAGTCAACAAAAACGGGTCTTGGAATCTGCCATCCCAGAGGCCTGAGCCCTCAGGCGCAGTATCTGCAGCTTCATTCCCCAGACCCGGCCCTGCTGCGCATTCTACTCTGTAGGGTGTGCTGGGGGGGCAGGGGGAGGGTTCCCCGGGACCATCCCCTCCTTTTATGGAGGCGGTTTCCCAAGAATGAACTCCGGAGGGCTTGTTCGGGTCACATGCTGGTTCTTGCCAGGCTCACGCATGCGGGACCCCGGGGCATGGAGCAGGAGCCTCTGTCTTTTTTTTTTTTAAGATTTATTTTATTTTTGCATACAAGCTGGGGTACAGGCCAGAGACGTGGGGCGGTGAGATGGTTCACCAGAGACGGAGTGGGGAGCAGAACAGGCCGGTCCACGAAATACACTGCTGAGGGGAGCAGCGGGCGAGGCAGGAGAGGTCTGCTGCGCCATGTGGGATTCTCCCTGGCCGGGAGTCGAACTCGTATCGCTTCTGCCAACAGCTCCACAGCGCAACGCCACCAAGGAGGTCCTCTTAGTAAGTCTAAACAAGGAACCCCACATTTTCCTTTTGCACCAGACCCCACAAATGACAGCAGTCCAGCACCCAAGGCTGGCAGGTCTCAGCCTTCTGAGGTTTCCTGGAGTCAGCACTACAGGACCAGCCTGTGCTGGGAATACTGTTCAGCCCCAAGGGGAGTCGAAACGTGGCTACGTCCCCCCCATGTTCGAGAGAATGAGGTGCCGTAAAGCAAGTCAGACAATAAAGGCCAATACGGAACGTCTACACAGCAGGTGATTCAACAAAGTTAGCCACATCCAAGGACTAGGGCCCACTAGCGAACAGCTCTGAGGCTGAGGGAAGGGGAGGGGCACAGGACAGAAAGGAAGGTGGGGGGATAAATTAATAAACACACAAATTAGGGGGCTCCCTGGGGGCCTAAGAGTTGAGTCTCAGCGTTAGCACCACTGCAGCACGAGTTCGATCCCCGGCCCGGGAGCTTCCCACAGGGCGCAGCAGACCTCTCCTGTCTCCCGCTGCTCCCCTCAGCAGTGTGTTTCAGTAAATCCGCCTGTTCTGCTCCCCACTCTGTCTCTGGTGAACCCTCTCACCCTTGCACCTCTGGCCTGCACCCCAGTTCTTCTACAAATAAATAAATAAACAAATGAATGAATCACAAGGCCTACTCAGCCTCCCCTCATTGGGAAAGGTCACGTTTCCCCTACAAAGGATTTGCTGACGACCGGGCGGAGGTACGAGTGCGGGCACCTGCTGTGCCCGGGGCCACCAGCCACCTGTGCTTCGCCAGCTCAGCACAGCTCCCGGCTCGAGCTGGTCACATCACAGTGGGGGAAGTCAGACCTCAGCCTTTCACCCGGGACCCTAAACAACCCCTACTCATCCCTAGTTATTTTTGACAGACTCATCTTTCTCTCCCCTAAAGGCCGAGATAACATAGTTACAGGGCAGGGAGAGGGGCACCCCAGAACCCCCAAACCTGCCCGCTCTAAATAGGTTCTGCCATCTGCCACATCAAGGCAAAACATATAAGACCTTTAGTGGGAAGAAACTTTACTACAGTTAGTGTGTAATACAGCAAAGACAAAAAATAGAGTTTTAAGTCAAGCACCTAGAGTCACCCATGACCTTGTGGGTAAAAGTCCCCCCAAATGGGATTGTCCCAAAGCAAGTCCCGAAAGCCTGTCCTGAGTCTAAAACACCTTCCGGCAGGGACCCATAGAAAAGGGTCAGAAACAGACAAGTCTGGGGGGGAAAGAGCAAAATCAAAATCAAGGTCAACGTTGCCTGGCCCCCTCCCAAGGGCCTCTCGCCCGGTCTGTGTCAGCCCGTCCAGGCCGGTGCAGCGTCTTCACGTGTCTCTTCCGGCCTCCGCCTGTGCCTCTTCCGGCCTCCGCCTGCTTCCTGCCTTCTCCTGTCTCCGTCCTCTGGCTTCTTTTCTTTCTTTTCCTCTCCAGCTTCTTACCTCTCCTGCTCAGCTCCACCCTCCCTCGGGTGCGGCAGGGAACCTGGAACCTCCCGTTTTCCTGGGAACCCCCTGCTACAACATGTTGTTTCCTGCGTCCCCCTCCTTGTCGGGGCCAACACTCATTAGTGGGCGAACAGTCTGAAAGGTGACCGACAGGGGTCCCGTCATCTGCCGGGCCAGTGGGAAAGGGTTCGAGCCCCGACACAGAAGGTGACTCCCGTGGGCGAGCCACGTGCGGGCCAAGCGCAGAGGCCAGCCTGCCCGAACGTTGTCCCTCAGCTGAAGTGTCCCTCTGGGGGCCTGGCCTGGGGTGCCCCAGCCCCCATCCACGTGTGTCACTTGAGACCGGATCTGTTCTGGTGCTGGAGGCTGTGTCCCTTCTAGCTGTGAGGAGGGGACCCAGGGGCCCCCAAAAGCATTCGCTGAGTCAGAGAGAAGGGTGGGTGGACAGGAACTTGTCACTGATGCTTCGGAGCCTTAACTACAGCACGGGGGTCTTGTACCCCCGGAGACCCCGTCAGTCCTTTTGAAATTGGTTCCATTTGTCTTTTCAGTTGCTCTCTCCCTCAGAGACGCCCTCCTGTCCCCCCGTCCTTTCTCTGGGCCTGGCTCTGCAGGGAGGAGCGAGGCCTGCTGGGAGCACGGCCCTCCCGACTCAAGCGGCCACTCCCGCACCAGCAGCAGCGGCTCCTGCAGCCGTGGGCACCACCGCTGGCCGCAGGGTGTGGGCAGCTGCTCCTGTCTGGGGGCCCCGCTCCGTAGCAGAGCTGTGATTTGCTTCCAGAAGGCACTTTGCTTTAGGTGCTACCTGTCAGGTGAGGGGTTGAGAAGTGGGGTGTCAGGACCCCTGCTGACCAGGTCCTCTGCCCTGACAGGCGGGCCGGGGGCAGACAAGCTGCTGCAGGCGACTGCTGTTTACTGTTGGGTGTGAGGAAACACAGGCGCTTGGCCCAGGCCGAGCCGGGGCCACCACCCGTATATGGGGCCAGGGAGGATCTGTCCTCACCGTGACGTGTCGCCCACGTGGCTGCACCTTGGCCCTGTGAGTGTGTGGGCGCTGGGGTCCCCCGCTGGGCAGAATCCTGAGCAGGCAGCACTGACTATACCGGCATCGCCAGGGCTTTGAGCCCAGGAGCTCGCGCTGACCCCAACGCCGGCCTCAGTGTCCCTCGGCCAATAAAAGAAAATAGAGTTTGAGGAGAAGGAAAGTGGTTTAAGGTGCTGGCCAATGAGAGGACAGGGCGGCAGACTAGTGTCCGAGAGGGTCTGCAAAGGGGAGGGGAGTGATCGCTGCGGAGGCAGGTGGGCCCAGCTCCCTCTTCTCGGCAACTGTTTCATTCCTTTTTCCTTGGCATGCAAGAAGACAAACCTGTCAAACAAGGGGGGATTAAGAGACTTGCTAACTTGTTAACTGCACCAGCTCCGGGCAGCGAGGGGGGCGTGAGGGTCTCCCCGGCCCTGGCCCAGGGCTCTCTGGTCACTCGGCGCGAGGACCAGGCGGTCACTCAGTCCCGCTGATGCTTCGGCTGCCTCCTCTGACGTGAAGCTGACTCCGCACTGCCCCGGCAGTCAGGCCACTGCTTGTGCGGGCGTGGGCACGGTTGGTCCAGAGGAGGCACTGGGGTTCGGGCGTGGCTGTGGGTGTCCGCACACCCGTGGACAGCCAGCCTACTCGGCGGAGAGACGCTGGCCGGGCCCCCCATCCCGCAGGAGGGGTGCTCAGGCCCAAAAGCGGCGCTCCCGTTCTACACCGCGGCTGTGGCTCAGGCCGTCCGGTCAGGAATCTCCCGGGGATGGAATTAGAGGGAATCATACTCAGCGAGATAAGCCAGAAAGAAAGAGAAAAATATCGAATGGTTTCACTTGTAACAGGACTATGGGGAAACCAAATAGGAGAGACATTTGGGGGGTGGGGGAGGGGAGGATAAGGGCACAAAATGGAGTAGAAAAGGACACGAGGGACCACAGAGAAGGATCACGGGTGAATTGGTGGTGGGTTAGCCCCAGGGAATACAAAACGTAAAAGACATAAATAACAATAAAAGTAAATATATTAAAAAAAAGGAATCTCGGGCCTCCCCGGTGGCACAGCTGTTAAGCGCTGCACTGTGGAGCTGTCGGCAGCGGCGATGCAAGTTCGACACCCGGCCGGGGAGATTCCCACATGGTGCGGCAGACCTCTCCTGCCTCGCCCGCTGCTCCCCTCAGCAGTGTGTTTCTGATCTGCCTGTTCTGCTCCCCGCTCTGACTCTGGTGAACCCTCTCGCCGCCCCCCGCCTCTGGCCTGTACGCCAGCTTGTATGTATAAATAAAAAAAAATAAATCTTAAAAAAAAAAAAAAAAGGAATCTCCCGGGGCACGTGGCCGAGGGCCTGGCAGTCCCCACGGACAGATACTGCCGAGGCATCTGCAACAGGCCAGGCCTTGGACAGGACCCTGAGCCACCCAGCCCTGGCCCTGAGGAGAACTGGGGGGCTCCAGGAGGGCGAGGGCCCACGAATTCGGGGTTACGGGTGGCACCATCCCGAGACGCCCGCGTGAAATAAGGCAGGCGAGGGGTGTGACCGAGGGTGGGTGAGTGGGGGTTTTCCAGAGCAGGCCATGTCTGAACGGAGACTCGAATGAGTGGGCAAGAGGCCAGAGGGGCACTGAGGAAGTGGGGGACAAGTCCTCAGTTCAGAGCTAAGTAGAGAAAGCAGAAGAGGGAGCTTCAGGAGCCAGGCGGGGCGCAGGTCGGCAGGGGAGGGGTTCCGGTTATTCTGCGTATGATGGAGACGTGGGAGGTGGGGACGGCGAGGCCACGACAAACTCTCTCTGGGTGGTCCCTCTGCCGCTGCATGGAGGACAGATTAGGGGTATAGGGCCAAGGCCCCGCCCCCGGGCTGCTGGCCCGGGACTCCTGGGGAGGAGACCCAGCAGCGGGGCGAGGGCTGCAGGACTGCGCCAGGCACCGAGGTCCACGCAGCGCCCGATCTCAGCAGCTGCAAGATCGAGACTGTCCTGAGCCGAGATGGGGGCCTGGAGCGAGCCGTGGGGGGTCCAGAATCCTGCTCTGAACTAAGCTGGTTCATTGGGAGACGCCTGCTAGATGTCCGGGGGGCCCCGAGCTGGGGCTGGGGGAGCGAGGCTGGGCTGTGAATTCCAGAGTCAGCACAGAGCATCAGGCGGCACCCCCGAAATCTTCACCTCCCTCAGGAGCACTGAGTATCAGATGTTTACATCCACGCGGAAGGGAGCGGACCAAGGGGGGTGGCAGAGCAGAGCCTGGGACACCCCGAATTACCCCAAATGTCAGGGATTGGAAGAGGAGGAGCACGCAGAAACAGAGGTCCCTGGGGCGTGGGAGAAGAGCAAACAAGGAAGCTTCCAGAAGGATGGCGGCGCCATGGGGGAGCCAGGGGCTGGCGGACAGCAGGGCCTGAGCCGGCCTGGGGGTGGCCGCTGGGCGAGGCCGCAGTCCGAGGGCTCCTCCACCAGGGAAATTCATTTCCTTGCAGGAAACGAACAAGCATGTCACCCCCCAGTGATAACGTGAAGCAGAATTTCCCCATGGGGGACCCCCCAGCCCCCGCTTGAGACACAGGTCACCTCTGCCGGCAGCCAGTCTTGAAGCCACTCCGCGCGTCCCCGTGGTGTCTTCTGCGCATGTCCTGGTCGGTCACTGTCTCCTAGAAGAGGAATCAAAGAAAAGGCCCCGAGTGGCCTCTGGGCCTGCGGCCACACTCGCCTGTGCCCTGGAGGGCCTGGCTGAAGGGTCGGCAGTGAGGGGCCTTGCGGGTGGCAAGGCTGGTCGAGCCATCTGGACAGGTGCGAGCGGCTTCAGGACACGGGGGAAGGGGACAGAAAATAGGGGCAACACAGGGAGGCAGTATTGAGCGTTTTTTGTTTTTTTGTTTGTTTGCTTGTTTTTTTAAGATTTATTTATTTATACATACAAGCTGGGGTACAGGCCAGAGGCGGGGGGGGAGCGGTGAGAGGGTTCACCAGAGACAGAGTGGGGAGCAGAACGGGCCAGTCGACGGAAACACACTGCTGAGGGGAGCAGCGGGCGAGGCAGGAGAGGCTTGATCCGCCATGTGGGAATCTCCCCGGCCGGGCGTCGAACTCACGTCGCTCCACAGAGCAGCGCCCAACCGCTGCGCCACCAGGGAGGCCCCTTGAGCGTTTTTGGACTTGGGGCCAGGTAGGCGACTTCACAAGTTGCAGCCATGGCCTTCCCTGGCAGTGGGGGGCAGGGGCCCCCTCCTCGCCCCTCACTGCCCCCAGGAGCCCCTCTGCTCTTGGCTCACCTCAGGGCTTGAATACAGGAAGCTTCCTCTGAGTATGTGGGGCCAGAAAGGGACCTGTTGGAGACAGAAACACTTGCCCGGGAAGAGGGCTTGGGGGCGGGATGCTGGAGCCTCAGTTTCCCACCACGCGGGAACAAGGCGGAGCTCCGGGATTTGCTTTCACCAGGATGTGCTGCTCGACTCACTTTTCCCAAGGAGGCCTGAAGCCGGGTCCCCGCCCATCAGCTCCGCCCCCACCTGGAGGGGCTGTGGGCAAAGGTCTCGCTGTCCAACACCTCCCCGGAGGCCAACATGCATCCAGAATGTTCTAGGTCTTCACCATCAGACATTCTGTTTCAAGCCCCTGCTGGTCTCAGGGAAGGCGGTGTGGAGGCGACTGGGTGAGAGGGCAGATTTCTGGGGTGTTCTCTGACCACGCTCACTGATTCTGTCCTAGACTTTGGGGACACAGTCACACTACACCAGGATCCCCTCCCAAATCCTAAGGGGGAGCAGGGAAGGGGGACCCAGCAGGCTGGAGCTCACCTATCTAGCTCTATCTGCTTCACCTTCTCCTGATACTTCTTCCATCCCCAGGGAGACCAGAGGGACCAGCCCCAGGGCAAACCCCATTCAGACGGGGCCCCCTCTGCCCAGACAGTGCACCTGCCAGTTCAGGGGGTCCCCGTGGCCTCGCTGCCGTGCTGGGGAGTGCGGGGCACGGGGCGTCTGGGCAGGCGTGATGCCACGCCCTGCTACAGCCACGGGGCTTAACACTCTGTGGGCCGCTCACGTATCAGTGTGTGATTTTGTCACCAGGATCAGGTGGCCGCTCACGTATTAATATGTGTCCATCTAGTCTCCAGTTTTTCACGCCACGGGGGATTTATGTGGAAATATTAGGAGCTATTTCTTTGATCGTCCTCAGTCTAGAAGCTTTACACATTGTTTTGGTGAAAGTGTGAGGTGTTTTATGAGAGATATTACAGTTTTTTGAATATCCAGTCGTTCAGGAGCTGTGTGTGTTTTACTGAATGCTTCTACTATTCATGCGGTGGCACAGAAAATGGCCGGCCCCAAGGGCTGGGAAATTTAAAGGGCACCGGCACACACAGTGTTAAACACACGCATCGGCTCAGTGGCCGTGGAGCTGCGGTCGGCAGGGGTGTCCGTTGTTGGTCCTCTGTGCAGACCCACTTAGAGCCAGTTCTCATGAAGGCCTCTTGGAAATCTACCATCTGCCTCCCCCCCTCAACTAACCGGCGTCTGCTGGTCGGAGCAGAAGCTCCTGTGTGTGCACAAGCTTTGCACGTACGACCTCCCCGTGCAAGGCAGCGGAAGGGGCGGCTCGCTGAGAGGAGGGAGATGGTCAGATCCAGTCCCGGCCGATCCTAGAGAGCTGATCGGGCGAGGACCCGGCTGGGCGGCTCATGCGGGGAGCTGCGGGGCTGGCTTTTTGCAACACGGAAACCCCGGCAGCGGCCTCCCTGGACCAGACACGGGCTGTGCTCCCACCGACAGCGTCATCCCCTTTAGTTCCCGAACTTCCCCGTATCTGGTCCTGTGCGGCGCTCGGCAGTCAAGTCAGGAGAGTAATAACTCGGACAAGCCCTGGGCGCCCTGGGCTCGCCAGCCGCCACGACACAGGCTTTCTGGTGCCCAGGCCCACGTCAGAGTGACGTTCGCTCCAGACCGCGGTCAGCGGCGTGGACAGCAGCGCGATGTCTGAAAACCGGCGTGCGGGCCTTAGTTACCACGTAATCGATTGCCGGAATGCTGACCCTCCGCTGGCGGCGGCCAGTCTAGCCTTCGCGCTGCTGGAGGGGCGCGTGGACCTGCCCAGTGTGGCCATGGAGGGCTCTGTCTTGCCACCTCATCCGCGTGCCTTCAGGTCCGCAGGCGTCTCGGAGGCCTCGCTGCCCGCCCGGCCCCTCTCAGCCTAGCGCTTCTCAGTCTGGGCCCTTGAACCGCAGGGCTCAGGAAAACCTGGAGGCTTTGTCATTCTCGGCGCCCTGGGCCCCTCGGGCCCAGGAACCAGGAGCCCCCAGGGGGCTCAGCCCAGGGTCTGCATCTTCAACGCGTCAGCTGCAGACGCCCTGGCGCAACGTCTCCCTGAAGTTTAACCCCACGCTGTGATCTCAGCGGCCCAGGAGCTGTGCCTGGGATGGGGAGATGGTGTGGTCGACCCCTAGGGCTGACCTGACCTCCTCCTGTCCAGAGGGGGACAAATTAGAGGCCAAAGACCTGTGTTTCGGTCCTTCCTGGAGTGTGGGCCACGGATTTAATTCCCTCACTGCAGCCCGGCAGCGGCGGGGGCTCGGGCGGCGAAGGGCGGGCGGTGGACACACTGACAGGACAGGCGAGCGGCCAGCAGGAGCCTCCACGCATGTGTGATGTGGGTGTTGGCGCTGTCCGGGGTTGGATGGGACCGGAGTGGGTGCCGGGCGCCTCACACTGTGTGCGCACAGAGACGGGGGACCGCAGGGAACCCCGAGACTGGGTCCTCCTGCTGCAGAGGGGCTGTTTCCTCCGAAGCAACCAGGTCTACTCCTTTCCAGCTCGGCGGCCTCCCTGGGGCCGGCCTCCCTCACGGGGACCGTGCCGTGGTCCCGCCCCACATCCCCTTCTGTTCTGGAAGGCAGAACCCGCTTTCCTACAGCCTCACCCCCATATCTTTACTCCAAGGTAGCCAACCCTTTCCATGGGAGGTGGTCCTGTCCTCACAGCGGGGTTTCGACCCCACGTCAGAGACTCCGGGGCCTGACGCCTTGCGGGGTGCGAGTCGCTGGCGGAGCTGGGAGGCAGCACCCCAGCACTGGGCTGCACCACGGGGCTCAGGGGGGCCGGACCCCAGTGTGCGCGGCTTTCAGCTGTTCCAGGCCTCTGAGGGCAGGTCCCTGCTGAAGCCGAGGTTCCCTTCCCTGCTTCTCTCCGGGAGTCACTCAATTAGGGAGGGAAATAATTGGCGCGGAGACCGCCTCCAGCAGTGGTAATTACCTCCAGCGCCTTGTCGCAAAAGTCAAGCTACATTTCAGTTTCTGCTGTAAAACCTTAATTATAATATAAACAGCTGCCCTTCAGCCCCAAGGGGCAGCCTCCCCCGCCTTCCTTCTCTGGCCTCCGTGGGCCTCCTCGCCAGTGGTCAGGGAGGGCCAGGAACCCAGGCGTAGGAGTGGGCTGCAGGAGGAGGGGAGGACCCCCCTCCATGGAGGGGGACCGAGGTAGCACAGCCACCTGTCCACTGCCCGGGTCTCGGGGGACAGAGGTTTAGGAAGTTAGGGTCAGCCGTTCGGCGTGCATAGTGTTTAGAGGAGACAGCGCCGTGCTGGGGTCCTATCTCTTTGGGGGACAGTGCCCTCGCTCCTAGCGTCCAATAGCCAGGCTGGTCTCCGCACCAGCCCTGGTCCTAGGGCGCCCATGTAAACGGCACAACGCTGGATACACAGGGCCTTAGTGCCCGGGGCTGGTGAAGAAGATGAACTCTGCAAAGTGAATCAGAGATGAGACTCTAAATGCAAATCACCCCGCGGGAGTGCAGTTCAGGTGGGTTGATGTAAAGCAGATACTTTCATTCAGAGCAGGGGGAGAGGAGGGGATGGACCCCCACTGGGCATCTGAGAGGGGCCGGGAGCCGGCGGGTGTCCACCAGGAGGAGACAGAGAAGGGGGTGGGGGGAGAGGCTGCTTTCTGGGCTCAGACTTACCTGTGGTGGGGGTCAGGTACCCAAGCGCACCTCTGGGTTTACAGCCAGGCTGGAAGGCTGAGGGGTTGGGGGTCATCAGCCATTGGGGCTCCCCTCTCCGTCTTTTTGGGCAGATGGACACGAGAGCTTCTCGCTGGTCTCTGGATCAGTGAGCTGGCGCATCCCCGAAAGCGGACGAGGGCTTAGCCTCCGTGATCCCCGCCCTTCTGGTCACTCCCGGTTTCTGCGTGCTTCGCAGTAGCTGTTTCCCCAGCCCACGCCCACATAAGCGCAGGCATATATGTGTTAAATTTATTTTTGCATGTAAGAGCTGGGGTGCAGGCCAGAGGTGCGGGGGTTGGGGGGAGAGGATTCACTGGAGATAGGATGGGGAACAACACAGGCAGACCCACTGAAACACACTGCTGAGGGGGCAGCGGGGAGACAGGAGAGGTCTGCTGCGCCCTGTGGGAAGCTCCCTGGCCGGGGATTGACCTCGTGCCGCAGTGGTGATAGGTAGAGTGACAGCACTGAGACTAACCCCTTAGCCCACTAGGGAGGCCCCAAGCACAGGTACATTTAGGGGGTGCAGGCTCCAGTTTCCAGAAGGTGAGTGATGAGTTTGCAGCCCAGTGAGCTCGGTGCTCAGACGGCCCCGAGAGTCTCACTTCCCCAAGAACCCCTCGGGTCCGTGACCTGGCATGGTGACAGCTGCCACTCACGGGCCCCTGGCAGTCACACTCCTGTGTATTCTGCAGGAACAAGGTCACGCGGTGGCCAGAGCTTGGCCGCCCTGCCCCAGAGGACCTGGGTTCAGGTGCTGCCCACGTGTGACGTGGGCTACGTCTCGGGCTCTCTGCACAGCGGAGGCCGCGGCTACTGTGCCTGCCCGGCAGCTGTGAGGGCGTGGCAGGCCTCGCCTGGGACAGCGTCTGCCCCGAGAACCGTCCCCACGCGGGAGCCGAGAGGTGGGGTCTACAGACGTGCAGGGAGGCGCTGGCCGGCTGATCCCCGTGTTCTGGGACCCTGAGGGAAACTGTTCCCAGCGCTTCCCTGGGCCAGATGGGGCTGAGAAGGGTCTGCATCTGCTTGTAAGGATCTGCGATTCCAGCTCTCTGGCTCTACCGCCCTTGCGATGAGCGGGCACACGCTGCCCCAGCCCCAGCGGCGGCTGCTCACCTCTGCCCCTCCAGAACGCCCCGAAGCCTGCGGGGTCTCTCGGCTGCAGGAGGGATGGGAGAGCCTTCTGGAACTGCAGGCAGGACAAGCTGCGGAGAGGGAGGGGCTGGCCGCGGAGGACAGGGCGGCCAGGACGTGAGGGGTGGGAGGGAGGACTTCTGGGCTGGAACTCACACGGCGCCTCCCCCCGTGCTCTGAACAGCCTTGAGGGCTCCACAGGGCCGAAGGCCAGGAGAAAGATGTCTGTGCCGTAGAGACCTTGAACCCTGCTGTGGGCTTCCGGGGCCTTCCGCCCTGCCCGCAGCTACGGCGGCTCAGCCTCCCCAGTCCGTGCGGAGCTGCAGGCCCAGGGCTCGGGGGCGAGAGCATGGCGGGGAGCAGGGGATGTGCTGTGCTGGGCGTCCTTGGCTCCTGGAGATGAACTTGCAGCTTGCAGGGCAACTCTGCCCCATCTGGAGGCCTGGCACTCCTGCTGCCCTGCTTCCAGAATCTTCTGTGCCCCTGTCTCCCAGAAACCTGGGCCCTCCTGGGAAGAACAGCGCCATGGCGGGCTGCTAAGGGGATTCAGTGTAAGTAGCCATCAAAAGTCGGCAGTGAGTAAAACTTCCAGAAATGAAGGGAAATTTACAATGTTTCAGGACATTCTGAAGCACGTACTTGAAACAAGAGACTTGCATTAAGATTTAAATTAAAGCCTTGAGAGGCTTTTTGCATTTCCTATTCCATGTTAACCCGACAACACTCGCGTCCGCTTCCCCGTCCGTCTTCGGCGGAGAGGAGGGAGCACCACGGCGGGCCACCTGTGCAGGTGAGCTGGTTTTCACTCCGTCGCTTGTGTCCGGGTGGAGGATGAGATGAGGGAGACTCTCGAGAGATCATTGAAATGGTGCTTAAGAAATCTGCCGCCAGTAAAAAGTTACTTAGAGCGTTTAAAGCCTCCCTGGGTGTCAGTTTTCTTAACCTCCTAATCTTGCAGCAATTATGGTTTACAAGACCTGGGGGACCGGCGTAGTAAGTAAATTAAGAGGAATGGTCGTGTCCCTGCATGAGCTAAAACACCCAGCAGGAAAGCCCTCGCCACCCGGCGCTCACGAAGCCAGTCCCAAAAGTGAAAGCACAGTTCCCTCAAGACTTGCTCTGAGGGGACTTCGCAGCAGGTTCACATTTGTAAGCCAATTTGTGTGGCAATAAATCTCCTTAATGCACTCACCTAACGCCCGGAGGTGCATCCCACGGGAGCCGGGCTTCCAAAATGAACTGTCTCCAGAAAGGCTTTAGCAACGGCGTTGTCAGTCCTGATTTCCACCTGCAGAAGCAAGCGGTGAAACGTGCTCTCGGCGCTAGACAAACCGGCAGGCTGAGCCGACGCAGCTCAAGGGGTGCGGGGGAACCCGGCTCGGAAAACATCTTCCCCCGCCCTAAGGAGACGGGTTTTTGTGCAGAGCTTTGTTCTCTCGGCCTGAAGCTCTGTCATGGTCCACCTGAACTGAGGTTGACTGGGCCAGAAGTCAGGCGTCTGCCAGGTCCTTCCCTACGCCAGGAATGAGGGGTGCCATCTTGAAAACATGAGATATTTTCCCTGTCCTTCCTTCTTTCCTCCTTTCTCCCTCCTCCCTCTCCTCTTCCCCTCCTCTTCTTCCTCCTTCTCTTCTCTCTCTTTCTCTCTCTCATTTTTTTTTAAAGATTTATTTTTTATTTATACATACAAGCTGGGGTACAGGCCAGAGGCGTGGGGCGGCGAGAGGGTTCACCAGAGCCAGAGTGGGGAGCAGAACAGGCAGATCAGAAATACACTGCTGAGGGGAGCAGCGGGCAAGGCAGGAGAGGTCTGCCGCACCATGTGGGATTCTCCCTGGCCGGGCGTCAAACTCGTGTCGCCGCTGCCGACAGCTCCACAGCGCAGCGCTTAACCGCTGCGCCACCGGGGAGGCCCCTCTCTCTCTCATTTTTGAGGGTGAAAGGGCCTCCCACATAAGTTCAAACAAAGCCTTGATAAAGGACTGGTTTGGGACTACTTGTGTCTTTCTTGAGCGCTTACGCCCTCAGCTCAAAACATGGAGAAGTTTTTAGCCCATGTGTTTATTGAAACACAGCTGACATCTTTTAAAACTAAGAGAGTTGGGCCTCCCTGGTGGCACAGCAGTTAAGTGCTGCTCAGTGGAGCTGTCGGCAGTGGCGATGTGAGTTCGATGCCCGGCCAGGGAGATTCCCACATGGCGTGGCAGACCTCTCCTGCCTCGCCCGCTGCTCCCCTCAGCAGTGTATTTCCTTGGATCTGCCTGTTCTGCTCCCCACTCTGTCTCTGGTGAATCCTCTCGCCGCCCCACGTCTCTGGCCTGTACCCCAGCTTGTACGCATAAATAAATCTTTAAAAAAAAAAACTAAGAGAACTGATTTAAGTCGGATGTTAAACAAGGGTAAATAAAGGACCAGGTGGTGGTTCCTGGTGCTGGCTTGGCACTGCCCAGCTGAACAACACCAGCGCTGGTGCCTTTTCTTTATTTAACCCCCAATAGTCCCTCTCAAATCTGAAGCTCAAAAGTCGAAGCTCTTTTTTTTTAAGATGTATTTATTTATGCATACAAGCTGGGATGCAAGCCAGAGGTGTGGGGCGGTGAGAGGATTCACCAGAGATAGAGTGGGGAGCGGAACAGGCAGATTGACTGAAATACACTGCTGAGGGGAGCAGCGGGGAGACAGGAAAGGTCCGCTACACCCTGTGGGCAGCTCCCTGGCCGGGGATCGAACTTGTGTTGCAGTGGCTCTTGATAGTTTCATAGTGCCGAGACTTAACCCCTGCACCCCCAGGGAGGCCCAAAAGTTGACACTCTTGTTAATTCAACCCCACTCTCCTCTCCAGTCTTCCTGCCGCTACAGGCCACTCGTTAGACGGAACGCGACGGCAGGGACTTTCCTGCCCCTCAGATTTCTTCTCGTTGGCCCATTTCTGCCTATCAGAGTCCTGCCCATTCTTCAAGCTCAGAGGCAGCTCTTCTGTGGAGCTGGTGTCTCTGGCCTCACTCATTGCACTATGTTGCTTTAAAGAATTTGCCACATTCCGCTTGTAGTAACCTCTGATCAGGTCCAGCCTCCTCCTTCCATATAATCTGACAGACATTCATTGAGCGCCCAGGACACGTGGGCAGCAGGCCAGACATGGAGTGGACAGGCCGAGGATTGGAGCTGAACGACCAGGAGCTGAGCCTGCAGAGTTCACGGTGTGGTGGGGACACTTGGGGCTACCAATCCCAGAGTTCTCAGTTCCGTGTCTCCCGCCCCAAGCACAGCAGATACCGGTGCTAATCAAATTAGAATATTAGAGGTGAAAAGATGAGGGTGTTAAATGCAGTGGCCTCCTTCTGGCAAAATGGGTCACAAAGGCTTGAGCAGGTTAAGTGACGTGACCAAGGTCACCCGTTTTCGACTTATAGTGGAGTGAGTGCTATTAATAACCACACAGAACAGGGGAGAGCTCAGATGGGAAGTTCAGGCTAAGGGCTGGGGGTTACTTCTCCCCTAAAGTCCAGAGTTGACCTTGGTCACCAGCCCATTTTTTCCCCGTGGAAATAAGCGCCATATCCTATGAGATGGTGGCACTCTTCGGCCTCCGCAGGACTTGGGTTTGGATTCTGCAGCAGCCCCTTACCGGCCAGCTGCCCTGGAATGAAAGATTGACTATCTCTTATCTTCGTTGTCCTTGCCTGTAAATTGACACCAGAAATGCTTATTTCTTAGGCTCTTCGTGAGGATTATATTAATGTATAAATTAAACGAACATATGAAAAGAAAATGAGTGTTGCGGGGCGGGTCGTGTTATAATTCAAGCACATCTACAAGTTAGAGTGAACTTTCTGCTAATGGTGCGCGTGTCCTGAAGTAGTCAGTCGGGAAACTCAGTCCCCAGTGACCTGAGTTTGAGTTTAATGGCTCCAGCGTCCACTTCCGTATTTATCAACGAATCCGTTGTCGCTCTTTCATCATCGCTTTCTGGATCTTCTCTTTCTTGTTTAACCAAGCTCTCTGTCTTCAAACCAGGTGACCCATGGGAGGGCTAAGCACACAGCGAAGACAGACTGATGTTCATCTCCCCAGCTAGCAGCTCAAGTTCAAAGCTACTCTCAACTCTATCTTTATGAAGGGAGGTAGAAAAGACAAAGGGATATACGGGCAATCATAATTCACTGTTACAGGACACAACAGGTGACTGCACATTCACCCCCATCTTGGTTCTCTTGGTCTCTACATGCAGCTTTATTGCGCCCAGATCCCTGGTGGAGAACTACAATCTGATTATTGAAGATTCCCCAAGGTGCCTTCTGAATTGTCACCAGTCACGAAACACAGCAAGTTATATTGCAATGAGCACACTGTCGATACTGGAAATACTGTACTTATCACTAATTCCTTGAACATCAGTTGTCTGTGAAAGCATATGAGAGAAACTTTGGTCAACTAGAATATTTTGTTGAATAGAATATTTGCTTAATGCAAAGTCATATTTCTCTCTCTCTCTCTCTCTCTCTGTCTCCCCCACCCCCTTCTCTTTCTTGTTATTGAAGTACCATTATACTGTTTTAACAGTATAGGATTTCCCCCCTCAGGTGTAGTCACCATAATGCATCCACCACTAAAGCTCCCACAGCCCTCCAATCCATAGTGTTCTTCCCACTAGCCCCCATTCTTATCCTTCTCTCCCCCTCTGGATACCTCAGCTCTATGCTCAGCTTTCAAGGGTTAGTTTTTAGGTTTGGCTTTATCTGACCTTTTGTTTGGTGTCTCTATATTCCACTTCTAAGTGAAACTATTCCATGTTTAGCCTTCTCCTTCTGACTTCACTTAGCACTACAGTTCCATCCACGTTGCCACAAATGGCAAGAGTCTATCCTTTTTTATTGCTGAGTAGTATTCCTTTGTGTATACAGACCACATCTTCTTGATCCACTCATCTGTTTGAGGGCACTCAGGGTGTTTTCATAGTTTGGCTATTGTAAATAGAGCCTCAATGAACATAGGAGTGTAGATTTCCTTTCAAATTAGTGTTTTTGTGTTTTTCCGGTAGATGCCTAGGAGTGGAATTGCTGGGTCGCCATATGCATTTACTGATCACCTACTCTCTGCCACACTATTCTCTTCAGACACTGGGGAGCAGCCATTCTTGACCTATGTCTGTGGACTCCAGAGGTTTAGGGCTGATCCTGGCTTTTGTGGAACCACCAATTTGCCTCAAGCTTTCGGTCTCCCTACCAGAGAGTGTCCATCGTCTTCCTCAGCACTGTTGTGGGTTCTAAGTGGACATTATGTCAAGACCCTAGGTAGACACATTTTTCACCATGGTGGATGCCCAGGAAATAAAGTTTTAGTGCCAGAGTGTCACAGATTTAAAAAACTTACCGAGCATTGCTTAAATTTCTGCCAGGAAATAGTTAACCCAAGGGTGGATGTCTGGCTCCGACAAAATCATTCCAAAAGTGACCCTGTTTTCATGGTTGTTTGGTTTTATTTTGCTTGTGGGGACTCTTGCTCAGACTCTGGAGTGGTGGGACACCCACCTTCTCCTTGCCCAGCCCCCACTGTGAGGTTTCCTTTCTCCTTCCCTTTCTCCACCCTGACCTCTCCCTCCCTACTCTTCACTAGTGGGCTCTGCACCCCTGCCCCCCTTCCCTCTCGGGCTGCTCCCAGGCCCCCCGGCCCCTGCTCTGCCCGTAGCTGCAGAGCGGCCTGTAGCTCACAGAGCAGCAGCTGTCGCTGGCTGGAGAAGCGGCTCCTTGGTTTAGCCAGGCCCCGGAACAAGGCAGCGACTTTGGTCTCCGGGCTCCTCAATAGGCCAGACAACAAAGCTGTGTTGAAAGAAGGTGTCTTCTAAGAAGTTCACGTTACGGCCTGTAGTAAAAGAAAGTGGCGATACTGTTACCATCGCGGGTTTCTTCCCATTGTCCCCCTTGTCAAAAACATGCCCCCGCCGAAGGACCGGGATGCGTTTCAGTACAATTTGAGAATGTTCAGTAACCCAATATTATCTCCATTTCCCTCCTTGTTCCGTGTTCCTTTCTGATCCTTGAGTTCTCCCAAGTTCACAGCGGCCCATGACATGACGGTGCTGCGCTCGCTTTCCCATTGTGCTGCGGTCAGTGAGGGAACAATAGGCCGCGTTATTCTGTAGTCCGTGGCCCTGTCACTCAGTGCTTTATCGCCACTGATACCCCGGTACCAGACACAGAAACCAAAGTAGGTTGTCTTGTCTTCAGCGAATCTTGAATGCCTTTTGTTCTGAGAGGCGTTTTGTGTTCACCAGTCAGCTGAGGACTCAAGCCCTCAGTCCGCCCCCAGTCCCGGCCAACAAGGGCTCCCAGGCCTGAGGACCCTCCGGAGCCACAGGCCCCACCGCGCGTCCACCCTCTGGCCCCCGAGCCCAGAGATCGCCGACAGAAACCCACAGGCCTCCCAGGACGAAATAGCAGGCTGGTCTCATCTGCACTTTGGATATTAAGTCTGTATCTGCCTACTCGATCTCAGCACGGCTGGGCGTGAGAGTTTTAATAAAATCCCAAGTGAAACGATAGTGATCAAAGTTTCGCCGGATTTCTTCCTGCTCTTCTTTGAAAGCGGGGACAGATAGCGGGTCTCCCCACAACCCCGACTCTGTCTCCTTCATTGTCTCTCATGGTGCCTGAGACACACTGAGGCTGTTAAATGGCGGATGGTTGTGTTTCTGGAATGTAAAATCTGACCTGTCAGTAAACGCATGTCCAAATAGAACATCCCGGAGAACGTCACTCCTGCCAGCTACAGGGGCTGCTGCCGCTACGTGCAGATTCAACCAGACCTGGCAGCGGGGCCTGCAGCAATGCCAGGGACAGGGCAGCGGGCAGGCCCCCTCTCCACAAGGGCCGCCCCCTCGAGGTCCTGCTAGACAATGAGGTCCTCAATACTCCTGCGTGAGACTTACAGCAAACAGCTCTCAAACCGTGAGGGGAGCCTCATTTGATTTAGATCCAGCCACTGCTTCCATAGCTCAGAATGGAGATAGGGCAAGAAAAGGGAGGTA
This sequence comes from Scalopus aquaticus, assembly GCA_004024925.1. NCBI lineage: Eukaryota > Metazoa > Chordata > Mammalia > Eulipotyphla > Talpidae > Scalopus > Scalopus aquaticus. The sequence goes on from PVIJ01003267.1 coordinate 61,157, forward strand.
GCAGATGTCCCCGGGTGCCCCATGCACTCCAGCGGGCTCACGGCAAATTTAGACATCACCTAGAGCAGGCGGGGAGCTGCAACCACGCAGAGAACCAGGCACGTTAGAACAGTCCAGAAACTCATCGCACGGTGCCCTTCATCAAATACGACTCTCTGGAGACCAAGGAGACTCGCCAGGTCTCTGCTTACAAGAGAAGCCTCTAAGGAAGGGCTCTGCTACAACTTTCCAATGCTTCTGGAATGCGGGAGGGTTTTGATGAAGAATGGCAAGGGGAACTTGGTGTCTGGGAGAGCCCAATTACTGCCTTGAACACCACATTAAGGAGGATTCTGAGGCTGTGACTCAACATCATGAACTCAACTCAGAGCGTAGGCTCGCCAAGTGGTGAGAACTTTGTTAGGCTTTTGCCGGTCTCAGCTTAGACCTAACTGCACTTGGCTTCTCATCTGATTAAACCTCAGGACAAGAAAGGCTGGACTCTATTCACAGAGGCCAAGACATGGAAGCAGCCTAAGTGTGCACGATAGGGGAATGGATAAAGAGAATGAGCTGGGGACACACAGTGGAATATTACTCAGCTGTTAAAAAGGTAAAACCCTACCACTGGCAATAACACTGCTGGAAATGGAGGGAGTGATGCTAAGTGACATGAGTCAGAAGGACAAAGAAATACCAGATGATTTATTCACGTGGATTATTAAAAACAAACAAACAAAGCAAAGGAACAGACAAAACTAAACCAGAAAACTCTTGGGTTCTGACTGCAGAACTGAAGTGACTAGAGGGGGAAGAATGGGAAGCCAGAAAGGGGTGGCAATGGGTGGGATGGAAGATGGTGAGGGCTGTGGTGCATGACGTGGTGAGGTAACACACCTATGAGGAGGTGTATCTTGCACCCCTAAATCATATACAGTGTTGTATATAACCAACGTTACCTCAATTAATTTTTTTTAAATGGATAAAAGTTTGATTTTTTTAAAGAAAAACTGCAAAGGCTCACAGGGCAGTGGGCTTTCCTGGGAATGTAGGTGCTGATTTCACACTAGGAACCTGGAGCTCGCTGGAGAGAAGGTCTCAGCCAATCTCACGGATGAACAAAATGCACACAAAGTCTCGCGTTCAAGCCTGCGGGAGGGAGACAGTCTCGGAACTCGGTGACCGCGATGCAAGAACTCTGGGTTGGACCGCTGGGGAGGTGAGGCTTCTGCACACCCAGAGGCCCAGCAGCAGCGGATCTGGGGCCGAGACAGCCGAGGAGTCGGCCGGCCGGGCACAGCGTCCGGCTGCCCTGCCACTGACTCCAAGGTGACCGAGGCAGGGGTTCTTTGGAGCAGAGGGAGAGGTGAAGTCAGGTGACCTTGCACAGCTGAGCCGCGGGTGGCCCCCCATTTTAGGCTGTGCTCCTGTGCTCTGGGTGGGGCTGGCTCGCTGAGGTCTGCTCTGCTCTGTTGTGACAGCAGTGGCCAGCGGGGGACAGGGTGCCCCAGAAGACCAGCTGACCTGCGACCCCCTCAGTGTGCCCTTTGACCTTGGCTGAGGTAGAGCAGGGAAATGGCCCCTTCGTTTCCTTGCCCCAGGGCCTCCCCAGGATTTGCCCATGACCTCCAATCGCTGAGTCTGCTTCAGGCAGGGAGGAGAATCAATTCAATTCACTCACACTCCAATGTAAGTGACCCAGTTAGTCTCTCCAGGGTCGCTGACAATTTCAACAGTTCTCAGAATGAAGACCGACGTATGGCTGGCCTGCTAGGCTCCTAGCTGGGGACCAGTTTCAGACCCCAGAGGGCTGCATTTCCTTGTCCCCAAGTCCCATTTCCTATTCAGGTCGAGGTCTGGGGCTCCCCTCTGCCCCGAGACGGCACCGTGGGGCCGGCCAACCCCAGAGTCTCCACCTGGCTGGGGGTTGAGCAGATGATGCCAGGACAACCTCAGGGGCCCTCAGGTCTCACCCGAGCCCCACTAGTTTGGAGATGGGAAGAACAGAACGTGGAAATACCGATAATGGAGAATTAATGGGACCAGGGTAAGGCTACACTGAGTGTTCATTTGGGAAAGCAGCGAATTTTCATTAATTCTTCCTTCCCCTTCGTCTGCCCTCCCGCATCAAGTGGAAATAACATTTTACTGGGTACAGTTTTTCATTTTTAGAAGACCTGTGTTCTTTGACTAAATTTATTTATCTAGTGGAGCCCTGATGTGATGTAATTTTGAGGCAAGACAACGCTGAGCTGGTGTAATTATTTCTTAATATTTAAAAGCTCCCTCGGTTAATGTGTTTTTGGGAACAAGCTGTTAAATCATTAGGGATGGTGCTGGCGGCCTTTCTCTAAGCAGCAGCTGAGGCCGACCCGAGCTGTGGGCTTCAGACCACCCCGGCCCGCGCCCATTAGCACGCCGGTAATGGCCGGTCACCTCCCGGCGGGCTGATGGCTGGGCCTGCGCTTGATGGCTGTGCTCGTAATTGAAAAATGGTGTGAAAAAAGAAAGCGAAGGAAGTTTGCCTCTCCGCCTTCATGGTGTGCAGGGCTGCTGGAATCCACAGAGGACTTAAGGGCCCCTGGGGGCGCTTGGCGGGGAAGAAGGGAATGCGTGAGAGAAGTGCAGCTGCCGCGGGACAGGGGCCTTCTGAGAGGCCAGACTATGAGAGGCGGTGAGGGCCCCACCCGCCCAAGGAAGGCTTTCTGACCGATGGGGAGGTGGTCCCGCCCTGAAAGGCCGAGTTCAGACACGGCTCTTGTGGCCCCTTCAAACAGGACATGGGGGAGGGCGTCCCCCCAAGTTCTGTCCCTGAACGGATGTGCCCTTAACTCGGTTCAATATGGAAACAGGAAAAGCAGGCACCGAGAACCCAGGCTGAGCTGCTGGTGGGAGGGTCGCCCACAGCTGCGGTCGCGGCTGCAAATGCTGCTCAGACACTGCAGAGATGCCCCGGGCGGCAGCGTGGCCGGAGACCAGTCCCAGGCCTGTGACTGTCCACAGCCACTGACACGCGGGGCTCCCTGTTAGCGCCTCAGCAGGGTGAGGTGCTTTTAAAACATTAGGAAAAATTATTTGCTTTGGACAAAAGTTGCATGAAACCCACTTTTTTTTAATTTCTGGAAAGAAAGGAGAACGCAAGTGGTGTGGGCAGCTGTGACAGGCGGGGTCACCTCCGAGCGTCCAGGGTGGGTCACGGCCGCTGGGCCCACAGCAGCTCTCCCGTGGGTGACACAGGGTGAAGGAGAGGGCACCCCGAAACAACCCCCCCCGTCGTCACGTCCTCGTCTTAACAGACACTTATCAGATTTTTTTTAAGTTTTATTTTATTTTTGCATACAAGCTGGGGTGCAGGCCAGAGGAGTGGGGGCGAGAGGGTTCACCAGAGACAGAGCGGGGAGCAGCACAGGCAGATCGACGAAAATCTACTGCTGAGGGGAGCAGCGAGTGAGGCAGGAGAGGTCTGCCGTGCCCTGTGGGAATCTCCCCAGCCGGGCATCAAACTCGCGTCGCCGGTGCCGACAGCTCCACGGAGCTGCGCTTAACCCATTGAGCCACCAGGGAGGCCTAGATTTTTTTTTTTAATTTTTGACTGGGGTGCAGGCCAGAAGTGTGGGGGTGAGAGGACTCCCCAGAGACAGAGTGGGGAGCAGAACAGGCGGATCCACTGAAATCCACTGCTGAGGGGAGCAGCAGGGAGACAGGAGAGGTCTGCTGTGCCCTGTGGAAAGCTCCCTGGATGGGGCTCGAACTCAGGCCGCAGCGGTGACAGCCTGAGACTGACCCTGAGGCCCCCAAGGAGGCCCCAGCTTTGTGTTCTTCACCCTCTCTTCTTTCTTCCTCCAGGAGCAGCGAGATGCCTTCGCAGTCGGCACCGTGAGGCTGTAAGGCAATTGCAGCTCTCATTGACGTTTTCTCGCGCCTGGGTCTCGTTTGGATTCCAGGGACACGATCCTCCCCGACCAGCGGCAGGGCCCTGGCTGTGCACATGGGGTGCCTGACACTCACATGGGGGGCCCCAGGGCGTTCAGGCCCTCCCCGCTGCCTGTTCTGAGTGGCTGACGTGGGACACAGAGGGGCTTCGCGGAGCTGGTTCCTGTCTTGAAGTTGCTGTCATTTTGTCATCTTAGCGACATCTTAATGCAGCCCGTCGGCATGGGCTGGAGACAGCGACACACTCGCGAGCTTCTTCCAAGAGGTCAAATGCCCAAGAGGCGGGGGCAGCCCCCCGGGAGGTGCGTCTCAGCAGTCAGCTCACCCCTTTACCCCTCTCCAGGACAGAGTCGCGAATGCTTCCGTCCCCAGGTCAGTTTTAAGTGAAATCTTGATTAACTTATGACAGTGTGTAGAGTATGCAAACATGGGCTGGCATTGGTGCCAATTAAACACGCAAGTGTGTAGGAAGGAAGAGGAGAGAGAGGCTGGAACTCGCGAGAAAGAACGTGCTTTGCTGGGGAGAAAGAAGGGCCCCGTGGGGGGAGGAGGGCGTGTTCTTGGGCCTGGGGGGCCTTTCCCGGGGGGCTGGCCTCTCTGAGCTGGGCCTGGGGACACAATGGGGTGGGACCCAGGATGGGGCTTGGGCTTTGTGTGGGCCGAGGCGGCCGGCACCGGGTGCCATGCCAGCGGCAGGCTGAGCCAAGTGACCTATGGCCTCCCACGCCGGCATCCCCGCGCTGCCGCCAGGGCTGTGATTGGTCCCGGTGCCGGCCACGGGCTGGGAACCCGCACACAGAGTGAGGCAGGGCGTGTCAGCCGAGCAGCTCTTGGCCACGCAGAAGGGCTGTTCTGAGTCCCTCACACCTCCTAAGAGACGGAAATGAGGTGAGTGCAGAGAAGAGGGGGGCCTCCGGGGCGGGGCCGCACGGCCAGACACAGAACCAGCCAGGGGACCGGTCAGCCTCGCCGCCGCCACCCTCCACACGCTTCTGAGTGGTCAGCTGGGGGGAAGCACCCGAGGGGCTGAGCGGCGCTCACCGCTACTGCTTCTGAACGCAGCATGACGGGAATCTCTCCACGCTGCCCACGGGACGCTTCACGCACCACACAGCCAAGTAGAAACACAAAAGCCCGTTGGCCGTGGATTCGCCAGCACCCAGAGAACAGTCATCGCAAGCCCAGAACATGAGCCCCGTATGGCGCCGTGCTCTCGGGGAGGAGATGGAACGTGGACTCTGCTTACGTCGACAGCCTCCCCTAAACACAGGTCATATGAAAGCAAAGAACACTTTTTTTAAAAAGATTTACTTATTTATGCATACAAGAACTGGGGTGCAGGCCAGAGGTGTGTGTGCAGGCCAGAGGGCTCACCAGAGTCAGAGCGGGGAGTAGAACAGGTGTATCCAGTAGAATACGCTGCTGAGGGGAGCAGAGGGGAGAAGGAGAGGTCTGCTGCGCCCTGCAGGAAGCTCCCTGGCCGGGGATCGAACTCGTGCTGCAGTGGCTCTGGATAGCTTCGTAGTGCTGTGTTTAACCTGTTGTGCCACCAGGGCGGCCCCAGAAAAGGACATTCTTTAAAGGACAAGAAACAGAGACCTCCAACAGCACCACAAATAGAAAGTGGACCTGGCCTCCGAGAGACACACCCCACGAGCGGGGAGGGGAGCTGCCTTCCCGCCCGGGCTCGGCCTCCCACCCTGCGGGGAGCGCCTGGATCTGCTGGGGGCAGATCTCCGCGAGGGCGGTCTGGGAAGGGCCGCATTCCCGGGGGTGCAAGGCCGCGGGGGCTTTTCCTGGGAAGATGGCGAAGACCCATCGTCTGTGACCAGGGACCCTCCGCAGGACGGACTTCAGGCCCCGGAACGTGGGGGTGCGGGCAGCCCTGGCCCCGGCTCCCAGGGGGCGTGGGGCGTGTGGGAGACTGTGGGTGACGGCGCTGTCCGCCTGGGGGGACCTGGGGTCCTTGACCTGGAGGAGAGAGGACCCAAAGGGACACGCTCACGGGCGCCACGCTGGGGAGAGGAATGTGGGGGGCAGGCAAGGGATGGCTCTGGTGGGCACTCGGGGTGTCCACCCACCTTCTGCGTCCTCACCACAGCCGGCGCGCAGGTCACCTGGGAAGGGCCTTGCGCACTGGTCAGCGGCAGGTCAGACCTGACCGGCCTGAGGGAAAGGCCCCGACCTGCCACGGCCCAGGACGGCTCTCTGGAGCCGGGGGTGAAACGAGGCGAGAGGCAGGAAGTCTAAGGGGATTTTTCCACGGATGAAGGAGGCCATTCCGGATTTCAGGGGGTCCAGGAATGGCAGGAGCACGGGGAGGTTGGGTGGAGGCCCTTGGATGCCCGTTTCCTGAAGTGAGTCCCACAGGCGGCCCCAGGGGTGGCAGAGTTCCCAGGAAAGACCAGGCACAGGACAGAGAAGGGGGGGAAGTCTCAAAAAGATCCCAGATCTCAAAAGGCCATGTTCAAGCAAGTCTCCGCGAGCCTGTGCTCTCCCGGGCGAGGTGCTCTGGGACACAGCGCTTATTTGGCCTCGGGACCCCTTTCTCCTGCAGTATCTTCAGGGATGAGTGTTGCAAAGAATGCCGCGGGGGGGGGGGCGGGGAGCTGTCACAGCACGGAAGGGCGTGGGGCCCAGGACCTTCATTCATTCATTCATTCTCTTGCTGCATGAGGATGGCTGAGCTCTGAGCTGCGCACCGGGGCTGCAGGAGAGATGGCCAGAGCGCTTCCTCTGCTCCCCAGTCCCACCCACCCCGCTCAGCCCACCCCCCCGCATTCTCCACTCCAGCCCCTGGACCTCCCTTCTGTGCTGAAAATGCCCCAGGTTTCCTCAGCTCTTGCACCAGCCACTCTGCTTCCCAGAAGGCCCCGCTCATACGTCTGCGCAGAGGACCCACACAGCCCAGAGGTCTAGGTCGTGTTCTCAGCCCGTCTGCTGGCTCCTAACTCCGTTCCAACCTTCTCACAGCTCTCAGCATCCTCCACCTTCGATGTCACCAGCTTCATCGTTCTTCTTGCTGTCCGTCTCCTACACCGGCACACAGGGCCTCAGTCCGTGTTGGCCACCCGTCCATCCCACGCGTCTAAAATGGCTGGTGACATAACAGCTGGTCCATAAGCGCTGGGCAAATGAATGAGTGAACTACACGGACCCCCACCCTCGTGGAGGGGGTTCTATGACACCCAAATAGAGAGAAAGCTGGTGGGATTCGTTATGGAGCCCTTGTTCTATGTAACACACATTTCCAAGCCTTTGGGATCTAGGGATCTAGATAGTTGAATTAAATAGCAACATCATCGCAAATGTTCAGTGTCAAAGTGCTGCATTCACACCGAGTACAGAGCAGCTGTGACGTCACAAGAGTAATTTACATGCTTGGGAGAGATCAGTGAAAAAACAGACTGAGATCCTTGACCTTGTCTAGTGTGGAAGACCACCAGGGGTCCTTCAGGCCCACACCTGGCCAACGTCATCAGTCGTCACCCCAAGTCTGGAAGATTCCAGTCCTCTCCAGAAGTGCCTTGAGGGCCTCTTCCTACCAGGAGGTCCTGATGGGTGACTGTGAGCTGAACCCCAAAGGTTTCGGGATGCACTCTACTCAGGTTTCACGCGGAGAGGTCAAGGTCGCGATGGCCTGTCCTGACTGCCCGTTACAAGGTCATGGGCGCTGTGGAAGCTTCTAGACTCGCCTCCCCAGGGAGAGCGGTCGACAAGCCCCCTTCTGGACCTGACATGACCCGGGCAGGTGCCACCACACCCAGGGGCCTCTGCCCTGAGCTTGTGGCCCGCCCACCCACCGCCTGCTTGCAAAGCTCAGAATCCACCATTCCCGGCAGACGAGGGGCGAGTTTTTAGGTGGCGATTCTCTTTGACCAGCCTGGGCTTTCTCAAGGAAGATTTCACCGTCCCCTCATTTCAGGAGGAGGGAAGCAGTGACTTGACTTGGCCCCACGCGGTGAGCTCACCCCACCTCCACCCGGCTCGCCTGCGAGTGTCCTTCTAGGGACTGTTCTCGGCCCCCAAGAGGAAGGGCAGAGAGGCGAAGGCCTCGCTCCACCGCTGGGGGAGAGCCAGGCATTGCGGAAAACAAACAACCTCGCGGTTATTTTTACCTCTGTCGTTACAGGATGCCATGTAGGATGTGCCTGGCAAATTTTTACAACTCTAAGTCAGAGGTGTCGAGCCGACCGAGCTACTTAGCCTGGGTCTTGAGACCCCTCAAGGAGCGGGTTCCCCAGCTAGGGTACCTCTTAGCACTGCTGTATTTACCCATGTCCAAAGCCCCTTCCATCTGATTCTGTGCAAATCCAGCACACAGATAATTTGTCAAAAAGCTTGCTTTCAAACTGTTCTGTGGTTTTTCTAATCTCGTGGCTTTTCTAATTTCCTAATCACATCACCTTGAAGTCGAAAGGCACAGCCTGTGATAATGTGTGTACACGGTCTTCATTACTATCACAGACATTTCTGGGGGCAACAAGAAAGAAAACACACACACGCAAAACACACACCGCAAAAGCCCTTTCCGCCCCCCACACATTCAAAGCTGCCTTTAAAGTCCTGCTTTTGTCCCGGTTCAATCAGAGCCACATTAGCGTACTCATCAGACAGTGTGCGCGTGAGCATAAGGGGATATTGACTTTAAAAATTTACTGGCGAGGCATTCAGAGCCTGCAGGAATGTCAAAACTCCAACCTGCATTTTGATGTTTTCGCCTCCGGTTAGTCTTGACTGACATGCTCCGAGCACTTTGGTCTGTGCTCTGGCATCCATTAACTGTCCTTGACTCAATGTGACCGGCGGCTCCGGGCAGCTCCCGCCTCGCCGCTGCCTGAGCCGCTGCCCCAAGGTGTAAGGAAAACTCACGCCCCGCTTTAAGGGATCACATTGAGCTATTCTTGGCTTCATTAGGGGGGCATTGTTTGATCCTAAATAATGAGAGCCTGTTAATTATTATTCTGATAATTGGGCCCTCGTGCGGGAGGGTGGCTGAGCGTGAGGTGTTTTAAAAGGAAGCAAGTTTGCAAAAGGAAGAAAGTAATGTCAAGGTCGAGGTGTCTTTGAGAGGCGTTTGTTTATATGCAGAGTGTTTTCACCTAAGTGGGGGCTGGAGGGGGCGGCTGGAGGGGCGGCCTGCACTTACTTCAGCTACGGAGGATACAAAATTACTACCTCTGGCAAGCCGCTCGGAAAGGCTCTCGGTGCCAGGACTGAATCTATAATTGCGTCCATGGCGCTCACGAATTGCTCCTCTTGGAGGTGAGAGGTCTTTGGAGAACAGGTGTCCTAGGTGAGCCCCGTCTGCTCTCTGGGGACCACGAACGTTGCGTCTGTGCTGCCGCTTTTACTGTTTTCCCACTTGTCCGGCGACAGTATGTCCATGGTGATGAGAACGTCGCGTGGCCGGACGGAAGGGGCGTCTGTCTGTCCAGGAGGCACAGACGTCAGCCGGGCCTGAGGGGGCAGGGTGTCCACAACCTTTGCTTGAAAGGGGGTGGTGGGGCCTGGGGGCGTGGGGTTCCTGGAGTCAGTCGGTCCCGGTGGGCGCCTGAGAGGTGACCATTGGCTTACTCTTCCAGACAGCCCACAGCTTGGAGGGACCCCTTGACGGTATTAATCCTGGATGCTTTCTTCTTGGCGGGTGCTGAGTCACAGCACTCTCCTTCCTTGTCAATCACATTCACACCAGTCATATCACTGTGGGAGAGAAAATTCCAGAATCTTTGAGTCCACAGAATATTCTCAGTTCCTGGAACCCAAATTAAAGCCCAAGGTGTCTACATCCTCTTGAAGGAAGGGTTGGGTTTCAACTCATGTCTCCACTTTGAGGGAGGAGGGAGATTTGGGGGAAGGTGAACCTGCATTTGAAGCTGTACCCTGGGCTTTTGTCAGACTTCCAGATACTTCAGGTGGAGCTGGCCAGCTGAGATGAGAGCTGGCCCGCCTGTAGACCAGGTGACAGTGACCGACAGGAAGAGAAGAAACAGAGAGAAGGACCACGCTCATTTCGAGTTCCAGTGCGATGTTCACCTGACTTTGCTGGGTTCTAAATCCCACTCTTCCAATTAAACTGGAGAGACTATCAAAAGTGCCTGTTCAAAACGGTGACAGAGCCTGGAGTTTTGGACTTGCCTGAGCCTTCTTCATAGGCTCTGTGATTCTCTTTTGTAGGTGTGAATGTTCTTTGAGATGCACCACGGGGGGCAGAGCAGGAGGAAAGGGTGGGAGGGCCCGGGGCACAGAGTTGGGAATTGAAGAGTTAGTGGCCAAAACAGGTGATCTTGTCTGTGATCTCTCAACTGCTCCTAACAGCTTCAATGCATCTCATAGGTTCATCAAATGACCCTGCGCTCCCCTGGAACATGACAGACAAGTGCAGAGTTATTAGGAAGCAGAGCCATCTTGGCTTCTGTGTGCAGGGAAGTATGGACGCCAGCGTTGGCCGACGGAGGTGGCGGGCAATGCCAATGTACCAGCGGAGGCCTGGGCTGCCCTGACCCGGGCATTGAGGGGGCCTTGAGCTTGGCTGACCACTCTGGGCCGGAGTGATCATCTGTGACACCTTCGCACTGGCATAATGTTCTCCTCTAGGTGATGCATGACGGCGAAATGCCGTGAGAACGCAAGGTGGTGTCATTATTTCTAGATCAATCAGGCGGTGGCGATACCCCTGCCTTTGCCTCCACCTCCCAACTTGCTGCCTTTACATTAGCATCATCTGTAGCTCTTTGGAGAGCTCTCGATTTGCTGGCGCCATGGCCTGAAGGCAACGTCAGAGACGCTTCTGGATGAAGACACCACTCAAAAGAAGGAATGACGTTCTGCTCATCTGCGGAGCTTTCCATTCCAGGTAGATCTTCTTTCGGTGTACAGTGAGGGCACATCCGTGCCGAGGTCTTTGGTGCCTTGACCTTGTGCAGATGATTCCACTTGAGTGCCTCAGAATCATCTTCACAGCTGGTGCTCCGCCCTCGGGAGGGCTGGATGGTGGGGTCTCATGGCTGGACCTGATGGGGGGGTACCATGCCCCACCCCACTCTCTCTCCCTCTCTCCCTCTTTCTCGCTCTCGCTCTTGCTCTTTCTTTCTTTCTCTCCTTTTCCCACTCACAATAGTTACAAAATGCTCCCTCTGCTCTTAAGCTGGGGCTACACCCACGATTCTTCAAAACTTAGCATTTCTCGTCGCACACAAAATATCCGTAGTTCAGAATGTCACCCCCTTGCTGAGAGGGCACTCCCTAAGGACAAGGACCTTGTCCTCTCTGCCAGCACCCTAGCCCCCGTGCCCTGCTCCCTAAAGCCCATGGAGAGACAGACATAAGAGCATCGATCTCCGGCTCCGTCACGCCAGAGGTCGCTCCGCAGATGGAGGGAGCGAGGAGTGGCTTAAACGGAAGCATTTAGAATGAGGCGTTTGAATGAATGCGAGACCGGGAGAAGCCAGCTCAGAATGTGCTTTGGACTCACTCCTGACCCCGCCTCTCCTCCTCCTCCATTGTGGGCTCACTAGGTTGTCAGTTTCTGGGGTGACTTTGGAAGGCTGGACAGTATACCCTCCCAGAAAATCCCTGCTCCCATCTGCTTCGTCTCTCGAGGAAAAGTAACTCAGTCGCAGTTGGGGAAACCCCTCACGCTCACCCGTCTACGGCTCGACCACACTAAGCCCTTCCTGGGGCCGCACCGCGGCACGCGCGTCTCCATAAACACAACCAAGCCGTCTCATCAGATCAGAAGGCACCAGACACTGCCGTCGGTGCTGGAGAAAGGGGGTGCCCTGTAGACGCCCCAACAGTCCTGGCTCTTAGTCTGCAAGGGAGGCAACATAATCAACTCTTGGGGTGCAGGCGGGGCGGGGGATAGCACGCAATCACTATGGACGACATTCGAATTGTTCTTTTCCCAAGGGATTTAGTTCCCGAGTTCTTCTTTCTTGCCGCCCTCCATTCTTACTCCACGGAGACTGGATTCCATGTCCACGCCGCCCCTTTAAGGTGGAGGAGCCAGAGAGAAGGGCACACGGACAGAGCGGCCCGACTATTCAATCTACTCGGTGTGGTTTACTGGGGTGGGGTGGTAAGAGTTTTTACTTTAAAATCCAAAATAGAACAACTTTACAGTGGACCTGCACGCTGGCACTCTGGTTAACAGAGAGATCCTTCGATCTCCAGTGAGCACGCTGATGCTTTGTGGGGCTCCAAGCCCCCCTCACTGGCCGCCAGTCACCCCTGCAACGCCTCCCTTTCTGTGGGTGCATCTTCCATTCCTGCCCCTCCTTCCACTTTTTTTTAAAGATTTATTTTTGCATACAAGCTGGGGTGCAAGTCAGAGGTGTGGGGCGGCGAGAGGGTTCACCAGAGTCAGAGTGGGCAGCAGAACAGGCAGATCGACCAAAATACGCTGCTGAGGGGAACAGCGGGCCAGACAGGAGAGGTCTGCTGTGCCATGTGGGAATCTTCCCGGCCAGGCATCGAACTCGTGCTGCAGCCGCCGACAGATTCACAGCGCAGCGCTTAACCCGTTGCACCTCCTCCCACTTTTAATTGTTGGACTAAAGTGGGTAGAGGGTGGAAATATTTTCTGGCTTCCAAATTGTTCCATGTCACCTCTCAGAGGGCCCCAGCTGCGTGCTGGCCCCTGAGACTCACCGTAAGAGCAGCAGACTTGTTCCTCCAGTAAAATCACAAGAGCTTCGACTGCATCACGCACCTGTGTGAGGCCCACGGTGGTGACAGCTGCATTCTTCACTCATCATTCAGATCACAGAGCACACAGTAGGTCCACTTTACAGATAAGAAAACAGAACCTAAGTCATTTGTCCAGGCTCATGTACGAGAACAAAACTCTGCCACCCCAAACGGAGCTTGGCATGAAGGTGAAACAACTTGCGGGGCTTGCATCAAAATAGTGCTGATCCGTGGGGCAAAAGGCCCGTGGTCTTGTTTGGGGCTTATTTTCTCCTCTGGCTGAGCTGTCGCCATGCCAGCACTTCCGGAACAGGCCTGCCGCCCGCGCCTAAGACGCGCTCCTCAGCATCAGGCTGAGGCCCCTTCCGAATCTGAAGACCCCGAGCTCTGTAGGAGCCACGCGCTTTGCCCTGCTGGACGGCAGCCCCGGGCTCAAGCCCCAGCCACGTGTTCAGTGCCTCACTGGTGATCGACTTCGCCGCCTGTGGAAGTGAGGTGCTGCCGTGGAGGATTTCTGACGCTGCCCCCAAGGGTGCTGCATGATAAACCGCTAGCTTGGGCAACTGGGTCATAAAAGCTACACCTCCATCGCCTGTGTGTGTGGGCTTCGCAGGGCGGCCTGTGGGTCCAGCTGCAGCTTCCACGCCCTGCACTTAGCAACAGCAACATGAGCAGCTTCATCTTTTCCATTTTTTTAAATTTCCATGAAGGGTATCAGGGCCTGGCAGCTATTTCCTCTACACCCAGCACCCCAAGGCCCTGAGGGGGCAGGGGAGAAGGAAAAGGAGGGTGAGAGGAGCGAATCACTACAGCTGGCCGACTTGGGGTGCCAGGAGGGGCCGGACGGCGGCGGCAGCAGGAATGCGGAGGATGGGCGTGGCTCTCGGCACCCCGCGCCCAGCCCGCTCTCCGCTGAACAGCGTCCGCCCGTCACCCAGGGGCCCGCCACCAGGAAGAAGCACTGCCCTGGGCGCCACGGCCGGCTTTAGCCCAGTCCTGCTGTGTCCTTGGCAAAGGGACTTCGGTCCTCTGGGTTTCGCCTCCCCTGGACGGGCGGAGTCTCCGCCCTCTTTGGAAAGCGGAACCATCCAGGGCAACTTTAGGAACTACAGGTGCCCACGGCTCTCTGCATCCTGAAGTCAGGTGATGCAGAAGGGCCTTGGGGAGTCATCCAGAGGTCCGGGGTGGGGGATCCTAACCACTGCATGAGGGGAACCGAAGGTCCCCTGGGCGTACTGGCACACTCTCTCCGGAGAACCCAGCTCCGGGGTCCCTGGGGTTCCTGAGGGTTTGGTCAGGAAGTTCAGAGCTGCCAGTCCTCAGAGGAGCAGAACGTGGGGTACACCCACCTCGGAGAGTCTGCATGTTCCCTGCCGTCAGCATCGAGGGGACACCCAAGCACTAGAAAGTCAGCGAAAGTGACTGTAATTAGCAGCGACCGAGCTGGGGGCCCGGCGGAGCCCACCTTCCTCTTCCGGGGGCCGGGGGCCTCGCTCTGGCCTGGGTTTTCTCCTTCCCACTCGCCCGGACAGCAAACAAGGAACTTCTCAAGGAAACTCTACGGTGGAATTCAAAAGGAACAATAGAACCGGGTTTGATTTGTTTAATTCTGAAATCAAGGTCACTAGGAAGTACTCCAACTCCTGTTTGTGTGTTCGGGGTTATTTTTTAAATTTTTTTGGCAACATCTTTCTTTTCATTTGATGGTCCTGTCAGCCCGAACCGAGCGTGTTACTGATCCTGCCTGTATTCAAAGCTGTTATTAAGTGGAGTCTTTTAGATTTTAGAGAAATGATAATGGTTCCAAAGATGACAGAGAGTGACAGCTGGTGACAAAAAAACCCCTTGATAAGACGACAACAGTAAATCAAACTACCGCCACTTTTTCGTTTCATGTTTGTTAATACCACCTCGCCTTTTGAAGTTTAAAGCAAGGTTCAAAAAAGCCAGGTGCTGAATCATAATATTAAAGCAAGTGGGAGCTCCATGAAAGCACGGAGATCTGAGGGGGAGCAACAAACACAGCTTTCAAGCGCCTTTTGTCGGCCTCTCTGCAGATGTCAGCAGCGGTTTCCCGGCAGAGGTTCCGCTTGTAGCAGCGCCTCTGGCTGATTCCCCCGCTGCGTTTCAAGTGTCAATCAAAAGGGAAGGACGCAGTTCAGGTCCTGGTCATTGTCCTGTGAAAAGAGCCAAGCATTTAACATTGATTTAGCTCCCTCCACATACAAAGATAGAGCCAGCTTTGTGCATGGAAAAGGGCCTTTGGCAAGGTTGCTTGGAGAGCGCCGGCTGCGGCCGCGCGCCTGGTTCAGCTGTCAGGCTGCTGTCTGGAGCCCGTGCAAAGTTACCCGGGGCCGGGGGAACAGATGCAGAAGCAGTCCCTGCCCCCGCTAGCCGGTGCCCATGCTGGAGGCCGCCTGCGTCTCGGAGTCCCGGAAACCTTCTCCATAATGGTAACTCCTGAGCTCCTGAGACGGTGCGTGGTGGGGTGGGGGGCCTTCAGCCCTGGCCCCTGAGCCCCAAGGGGCAGGCACCTCCCAGCCGTGTCCCACGTGACCGCGGTCCAGGGTACCACCAGGTCCCATCAAGCCATCTGTTAGTGGGGTTTCCACTTCCCGTGAGCACATGCGGGGCCGGCCGGATTAGGTAGGGCAGATTCGGCCACACGGAGTTTCACCACATGACCTTGCTGCTTTCGTGGCCCTTTTTTTTCTTTTCCTCCTCCCTTTCCTTTATCTGTTGTCCTCCTCCTCCTCCCCATCCGCTCCTCCCCTTCTGCTCCTCCCACCAAGTCCTCCCCATCTGCTCCTCCCATCTACTCCTCTCCATCCACTCCTCCCCTTCTGCTCCTCCCACCTACTCCTCCCACCTACTACTCCCATCTGCTCCTCCTCTCCCTCCTCCATTCACTTTCCAGCCTCTTCCTCCTCTTCGTGAAAGAGCAAAGCTCCCTGAGGCTCCCTGGCAGGTCTTGGGATCGGCGGTGGGCGACTCAGCTGAATGCCCTGCCACGTGCCCGCCTTGGTCTCCCCAATTTCTCTGTGGTGGGGCCGAGGTCTTGAGGATGTGGACAAAGCCTTGGACCACTTCTGCTTGCAGGTGCCAACAAGCAAGTTGCCTGGCGCAGCCCGTCGGCCCCTTGAAGGTTACGGATCGAGACGGCCGAGCTGAGACAGCAGCTCGAGGGCCTGGGCGTGACAGCAGCTACTCCGGAGTCCCACCCGGCTCTGCAAGAGCAAGCAGCACACCTCGTCGAGTAGCCCCCCGAGATGGTCTGGCTCATCATGTCCAGCTGCACCCCAGTGCCTCACTTACCACTAGCGGCGACTCGGGACGTCTGCTGGCCCCGAGGCTCCCAGCGCGGACCTAAGCCGCGTGAAGACAGAAGAATGACCGATGGAAGCGACACTCAAACGGCTCCGTTTGCAGTCAGGCGAACTGGGAGTGTGGACGGCGGTGGGGCTCCAGACGGGACACCGCCTCTCCCGAGACCCACGCAAACACCTCCCCGCCCCTGCATTCTACAGCCGCAGAGCCAGAGCCCCGGTCCAGGAAGCAGCCAGACCACCTGGCCCTTTCCCTCCCGACTGCCAGCAGTGAGTCACCTGTAGGAGTGACCGAACAGGAGAACCCAGGCCCTCCAGCAGCAGCCATCACCGGCCGTCACGGTCCCCTGCGGCTCCTCTGCCACCGTCGCACGGCTCACATTGCTTCCAGCCTGCGGAAGAAAGTCGGGGTCGCTGAGCTGTTTCCCTGGTTCCCATCATGCCCCGCAGCGCGGCTGCGCCTCCCCCGTCCAGGGCCCACTCCCTCAGCCAAGGGCAGCCGCACCCCTGCCTCTGCATCTCACGGCCCAGAATTCTGCTCCGCCAAGCACCCCTGTTCCCACAGCTCCGTCCCCAACGACTTCTCTTCCAGCAAGGACAGCCGGGGCCCGGGGCCTTCCCAGCAGCCCGCCGCCTGCCTGGCGTGTCCACCGCCGCACCCGCCCCGGGCAGGCCCCTGCGGAGTCCGCGTTCTGTGCAGGAGCTTCGAGCTCCGCCTCGGCCCCCCCCTGCCTGCGTCTGTGCACCAGGACCCGCCGCCCCGCCCCCTGTGGTTCTCCACTGCCTGCCGCGAGCAACGGGCCTCACGTCAGTCTCACTTCCTGGGTCCTGCCCCTCCAACGCCACCCTCCAGGATGCATCCTGGCCCCACGGAGGTCCTCTTGCCCAACTCCTGACCTTTCAGACAGCTCACCGTGTGGCGGGGAATCGCGGACAGTCTGCGTTTAACAAAACAGCCCTTCCAAACAGCCAACAGTGAGGGGACTCTCCTTGGCCTGGGGGGGAGCTGGTCCCCAACACGGCCGGCTCGCGCGGCTTAGGCAGGACTCAGAGGGCGCCAAGGACCGACTCGCCCCTGTGCCGATGCACGCTCGGAGCCCGCGCCCCAGGTTGTGACGCCCCTGCTCGTGGCTGGAGCTGGGCTGGGGGACAGTAGGGACGCTGCGGCTACTCCAGCCATTCACCTGTGCAGTCCTGGGTGGGAATGTTTCCAGGGAGCAAGCTCAGGCCAGCCACGAGAGGACACAGACCTCGTCCCGCTGCTCTCCGAGGGGCGCATCTCACTGGACTCTGCTTCCTGCCCAGCTTTCCCGCGCACGGTTCTGCTCCAGGCCTCGAGGCTGTCCACCCACCGGTCGTCCCCTGTGCCCGCTGGGCTTTACTGGACGGAATCGCTGAAGCAGAGCGTGCCCCCCTCCCCGCAGCGCTGACCCCGCCCTGACCCCCAGCGCCGCAGTGCCGGCCCACACTGGCTGAGCACCCCACGGAGGACGCAGAGCGCGTGCCTCTCAGCGTCTTCTTGGCGCAGACACGGGGCACTGCTCCACCGACAGCAGGCGGCACCCTGGCCCTCGCCCTGAGCGCGCGCTGGCTGCATCAGCTGAGCTTCTCCGGGCTCCTCCACGAGGCAGCTCCGTCCTGTGACTGGCGCAGCCGGCCTGGCAGCCCCTGGACCCGCCAGCCCTCACGTCCACGGGGTCTCACGGCCGGCTCCAGCCTTTCGCGCTTTGCTTCTTATCATTTTCAACCATTAACCAAATTCCCTTTGAACCGTCTTACTGAGGTCGTCGGTCTACAGCAAGTGTGGCGCTCAGAGGAGCAGCCCCTCGCCAGGATCGCCAGGCTGCAGCCCCCCACCCCCCGGGGCCCTCGCCTCCCCACGCCCGCTGGCGCCCGCCCCGGCCCCACCGCTCCCTTCCTGGCAGCCTCCATCTCCTGGCCGCCAAGTGTGGTGCGCGTCAGACATGGGTGACAGTCTCAGGCCTTCCTTGCGCTCCTGAAAAGGGAGAGTTTCTGGCACATTTCTGTCTGGCCCCATCGCTCCACCCCTCCCCTCCACGCGCCTCCCCCAGAGTTCAGATTGGGGCCCTCAAGGTCCCAAGGACGGCAGATCAGAAGGGAAGGGAGGTGCCCCGCCGCCCCCGTACCCCTCCAAAGACCCAAACAGAACACGGCTTGTGGGAGCGTTCTAAAGCTTCCAGAACCCCCGATGGGGCGTTAGAGCATAAAGACGGGGAAGCAGCCGGCCTCGGTCAGAGACGCGGGGCCACCGCAGGTCCCTTTGCCTCCTCACGGCCGCCCTGCGCCTGGCTCGCAGCGTGAGCCGAACCCGCCACGGCAAGCCCAGGAAGGTGGGGACCGCCTGGGAACTCAGCATGGGGGGCCTCAGCTCCCCACCTGCAGCCTCCGTGCCGGGGACCCCGGAGGCCCCATCGGCGCTGGACCCTCTTCTGAGGACGGCACGCGTCACTGACTGCCCCTTGCCCACCTCCTCACTTTTCCAGCTCTCTGTCTGCCTGGGGTGCGAGTCCTTACGGCCGGGGCCCAGGGGTTCTTGGGCCTCCCTCCGGTCCAGGGCGCAATGGGTAGTGGATAAGGGGGTGACTTTAGACTCGGAGTCGGTGCTGTCGGCGCCCACAGGGGCACAGGAAGGATGGGAAGCTGACGAGTTTGCATTTGGGGGTCGGGGTTCAATGGCTCCCCACCAGCCCCGAGGCCCCAGCAGGCCAGCGCTGTGCCCACCCAGCCACCATCGCCAGGGCCGGAAACGTCCTCCCGGCCTTCGCCCTGTGACTTGCTGAAGGAGGTGAGGGCTTGATGCCAGCGTGGCGGGGCGTGGCGTGGGGTGCAGAGGCGGACAGAGCAGCACAGGTGTGTGCCTCCGAGGAAGCCCACAACGCATGGGAGGTGCCCAGGGCCGGGAGCGGTGAGGCGCCTGCACCCACAGCATGGGCCCAAGGAGCCGCCCCGGAAGGCTGATACGACGCTCAGTTTTCCATGTCAACCCGGCTGAGTTTTAGGGCCCAGTTGTTTAGTCAGATGTCCCCTAGATAGCTAAGTATTGAAGGTATTTGAAGGTGTGGCTGACCTCTACAATCACCTGACTTTAAGTGAAGGAAATTCCCAACGTGGGTGGGCCACATCTAATCAGCTGAAGGCCGTGCGCACCAGCTGGGGTTTCTGGAGCCGAGGAAATCCCACGTCAGGACTGCAGCGCCGGGTCCCACGTGCCCTGCGGGTCTGGATCTTCCAGCCTGCACTCGTGCGAGACAACTGCCTAGGACTGATGGAGCCGTTTCTCTGGAGAGCCCTGACCGGAGCAGAAGGGAAGCAGGGTGTGGCCAGAAGAGGGAGAGGCAGATGGGGCAGGTACTAAGGGTCAACGGGAAGGCTGCTCCAGAAAGGAAGGACACGCCAAGTCTGGAACGATAGGGGTGACAACCGACCGGTCTGAGGCGCAGTGTGAGACGGAGAGCAAGAGCTCCCGGGAACCCCAGTCTGTTGTGGGTGTCGGCCAGGAGGCTCGAGGGGGCACCAGTGTTTGTTCGCATAAGCTGGACGCTCCCTTGTCCCACACCAGCTCTGCGGGTCGGCAAGGGCAGGCGTTAAAGTGTCCATTTCACAGATGGGAAAATAAAGAGCCAGGGGTCCCTCAGGCTGCGGCCTGGCGGATGCCGCAGGGAGGTCTTGCCTGCAAGAGCTGGGGTGCTGCTTGAAGCCCAGTCAGGCAGAGGTGAAGCGGGAGGCTGAGGCCAGCCTCTTCCATACCCACCTGGGGCTGAGATGGTGCCATCCTGGACATTAGAAGGTGGAGACTTGAGCTGCGTCCTAAAGAGGGTGTGCTGTCACGGGAGAAGCAGAGGAGAAAGGCTTCGGAGGACAGAGTCTTTTCAAGGGGACGCTGAGTGGTGGCAACAAAAATTACCCATCGACAAAAACAGCTGGGGAGCCATCTGTCTGGGAGAAGCCTCGGGCCCGCGCCTCACCCGCCTCCCTGCACTCGTGAGAGGCCCGCTTGCTGGGGGAGGTGGCGAGAGCAGCGGGAACAGAAGGAAACCAGTTGGCCCCTGCATAACCTTGGCCTTATTAGCATCGAACCAAAGCCCACTGCGCTATTGACTTCTAGTAAACACCCACCCATCAAGAAGGGGTCCCCAGCCCCGCCTCGGGGTGTGCGGACACCAGAAGAGCTGCTGCTCCTGTGTCTGGCTTTGTGCTCCAGCCGCGGGGCCTCCCGCCCTCGGCAATCCGGGGCCCTGAAGCCATCCATCTTCCCAGAGGGGACCCCCTCCCCGCTCATGTCTCAGAAAGCCCCCCAGTGCTCTCCCTCCAAAAGGCCAAACAAATAAGCCCCAGAAAGGTGGTTCAGCAAGTGAAGTGGGCACAGTTGTGTTTGCAAGTGCTTTGGAAACTTATTTCCTGCAGCAAGCGCCACACTTGCCCTGCGGAGGTCAGAGGAGAACGCAGCGGCCGCGGTGAGTCTACGTCCCCGCCAGCCATTGAGTCCCATGCGGGACGGACGGCGGTCACCTGGGGTTGACAGCGCCCAGCCAGGCGTCTGCTAGTGTGGGGCGCTATTGTGCACATGCCCTCCTCCCCGGCCTCCCCACACAGCATCCCCCCAAAGGGGATCAGCACCTCGGTCCTCTAGCGGCAGCCCAAGCTTCCAGGCTCTGCCTTCATAATTCCTCTGACTCAAGGATTCGATTTTTTTTTTAAAGATTTATTTATTTATGCATACAAGCTGGGGTACAGTCCAGAGGCGTGGGGCAGTGAGAGGGTTCACCAGAGACAGTGGGGAGCAGAACAGGCAGATCAACAGAAATACACTGCTGAGGGGAGCAGCGGGCGAGGCAGGAGAGGTCTGCCGCACCATGTGGGAATCTCCCCGGCCGGGTGTCGAACTCGCATCGTGCGCTGCCGACAGCTCCACAGCGCAGCGCTCAACCGCTGCGCCACCAGGGAGGCCCAAGGATTCGATTTTTTAACAATAATGGAGACGTAGCAGCCCATGGAAACGCTGCCCTGAGGCTGCACTGGCGGTGAGGCGAGCCACGGAGGAGAGGCAGCCGGGCGAGCCTCCCGGGAGGACGCGGGGCCAGGCGTCGCTTGCCAGGAGCCCGCAGTGCCCCTCCTTGCCCTCCTGAGCAACGCCTGCCCTGCTCCTCGATTTCTGGCCCGGATGTGGGTGTCTCTCGAGAAGCTCAGAGCCGCAGTGTCCACACTAATGGCTCCGGGAGAGGCTGCCTGTGCGAACTTGGCTCGACGCTTCACTGCCAAATGCCGCCTCCTCCCTCACCCCCAACGTTGTCTTTGCGTTTTGTGGGTGTGAGGGATGAAATGGTGCTCTGTGGCACTAAAGGACCATGTGAGACGGCGCGGTTCATGAAGGCGCACGGTTCTTGCAGTGAATCCGTCCCGGCCTGTCGCGTTCCCGTGTTCCCGCGCGGCTGCCCTAAGCGGCTCACTCTGGGGTGCGGCCTGGGACCGGCTGGACTGTCTCATCGTTCCTGCTTGACTTGGGGTGAGGAAGCGCTGGCTTCCGAGAGCTGAGGGAACACGCACCCCCACCCACCACGTGGCCCGTCCGTGCCCTTTGGCCTCGCCCTGGATTCCAACCCAGAGATCTAACCTCTCACCTGCCTGACGCACTTCTAGAAACATCTGGCCTGGGACTGACGGGAGGCCACTGGGAACCCAATTCACACAACTCTGGAAAAGAACGAAGGTGAGAGCCACAGCTCAGCAACGTCTTCATTCCCAGGAGTCGGGGGCCAGGGCTAGACTGATGCAAGGGAGGACAATGTGGAGGGGAGGGGGTGAGGAGGGACAGGGAGAAGAAAGTCATCAAGGAAGAAGAACGGTGGCGGGGGAAGCCCCGAGGAGCAGTGCCCCTCCTCCAGCCCGAGGAGGAAAGCCACTTTGGAACTCCCACACCGCTGGACAGCTGGTGACCTCGACGGAAGTGGGGAGAAGGGAGACCTAAGTCTGTGTCCATCAGGACGTGCAGGAGAATCTGTCATGAGGACAGAGGACACCAACAGGACTGATCGAGACGGAACTAGATACGTCAGACTGCTAAGGCCATCAGCATTCTCCGTCTTCCAGACTTGCTCTTACGCACCATCTTTATAACAAAACAAAACAAAAAAGGGAGGAACGAGGTGTGGAGCAGAGGGGCGCTGTCCCTCCCGTGCCCCTCTTCCAGCCGTGTCATGTGATGTCCTGGACCTGGGAGCCAGGAAAAGGGATCTAAAACCCTTTTGGGGGCCTCTCTGGAGCTGATGGCAGCTGCGACGCGAGTTCGACGCCCAGCCGTGGAGATTCCCACATGGGGCGGCAGACCTCTCCTGCCTCGCCCGCTGCTCCCCTCAGCAGTGGATTTCTGATCTGCCTGTTCTGCTCCCCACTCTGTCTCTGGTGAGCCCTCTTGCCGCCCCATGCCTCTGGCCTGTACCCCAGCTTAAATAAATAAATCTAAAAAAAACCAAAAATAAAACCCTTTTGGGGGTCTTGCTGGGGTTCTGCTGGAAGGGGGAGCACAAGAATTGGGGAGTCCACGTGGACCTTACGTCAGGACCAGCCGGTCCCCAGGAGGTCGAGTTGCAGGGACAGTGCAGGACTGACGAAGTGGCTCTTACCTTATGTTTGAATTGAACTTGTTTCTGTTTTTGCAGTTTTTTTTAATTCATTAATTTATATAAATTTTACATCATTGTTCATTTTTGTACAATGTTTGTTTTCTTTTCCCAGGTAGAATTCTCAGCACCACAAAGTTCCTTGGTGGTCCCTCCCTCCCCCCCCCTGCAGAGTGTCTCTGATTTATAGTTGTCTGTTGTGCTTTTTATTGTTATTGTTTTTTCCCCTGTATTCCTCCTGTATGTGAAACCATCCCGTGGTTTTCTTTCTCCTTCTGACTTATTTCACTGAGCGTTGCTCAGCAAACTTATTTTTTAATTGAAATTTTTCTCCTGATTTTCTCCTTTTCTTTTTTAAAGGTACAGCCTCACGAGACTGCACATCCTCGGAATCGCCAAGCCCGGGAGCAGGTCCGGCGTTGGGGACACAGTGTCATTAAGGGCGGGGCTCTGGAGTCACCAGATGTGCGGTGGTCAGGGAGCTGGCAATTCAGCTCCTCCCATGGAGCCTCCGGGCCGAATGCGCTGCTTCTCCCGTCTGGTGGGGGTCCAGTCTGGGAGAAGCGTGACACTCTGAGCTAGTGAGTAGCCAGCCAAGGGCTGGAGTCCCCTTCCCTGACCAAAGACTCCTCCTCCTGCCGGCCCCCTGCCCTGGACCTTGGGTATTTAGGGATTAAACTAAGCACCTTAAATGATCACAAAGTCCCCTGAGACATGCTTGCGTGACCAGCTGCAGTCCCTCTGTGGGGTGCCCAGCTTAGGTCCACAGAACTGCTTGCCAGGACCTCAGTTTTCTCTACAGCATCTGAGGGGAAATGGTGAGAATCGGGAATTTTAAGCCTTAACTAGCAGGACTTCTCTGTTCAAACTGAACCTTGCCCCTCACAGAGATATTCTGGAGGTGACCCCTCCCAATACTCGGTGACTCCCACTTCCTGGCAGTTGACCTTGAGGCCCATCTTCAAGGCCACCAAGCAGAGCTAGACAGCACAGAGTTTTATACCCTGTTGAACTTGAACCACCTCACACTGTAACAATCCACAATGGTCTGTGTTTCTAGCCTACTTTATCAACACCTGGTACAGACACAATTTTTTTTTAGATTTTATTTATTTTTGCATACAAGTTGGGGTGCAGGCCAGATGTGTGGGGCAGTGAGAGGGTTCACCAGAGACAGAGTGAGGAGCAGAACAGGCAGATCAACCAAAACACACTGCTGAGGGGAGCAGCGGGCGAGACAGGAGAGGTCGGCCACGCCATGTGGGAATCTCCCTGGCTGGGCATTGAACTCATGCCGCAGCTACCGACAGCTTCACAGTGCTGCATTTAACCCGTTGCTCCACCAGGGAGGCCCCAGGCACGATTTTTTAAAATATTGTCAATATACATCAAAGCACCTCATCAAGTTGCTTTGTCCAGATCCGTTTCTGGACATTCCCTATCTTGCTGATACTCTCTGTGACCAAGTCCCGGTTTGCCTTGTGCATCTGGCGGGGGGTGGGGGGGTGCGGGGCAGGGCAGTCAGATGCTGGGCACTGGGAGGCCTTTTCTTCTCTCCCAGCTGGTGTTTCTCGTCAAGCCTCCTCTCCAGCCTCCCTTTAAACTGGTTCAAGGACCGTCAGTCACCGCATTACCTTGGAGGCTTTTTAAACTTTCAGATTCCTGGATCTCATCCCAGATCTTCTGAGTCCAGTCTCTGAGACTTGAGTCTGGGGAAACCAATCACAAACTCTAACCCCGTGATCCCTCAACTCCTTCAGTCTTGAAAAGCACCTCGCAGTGCGCTTCCCCACTTTCCCCCATCGCCCCATCTCCACTTCTCAGCCTCTTTCCCCTCAGTTTTCATCCTAATTGCCAGGAACTGGTGGATGTCACCGCTACTCAAATGCGCGCCACTCTGGATCCCTAATCACGCCCATTGTGCGCCTCAAAGCTAAGTCAAGAATTGCTGCCTTTCTATCTCCCCTTCTCTCTATATTGTGGAAGGAAGCAGGTCCCCGGCGCTTTTGTTATCCCTACTTCTGGGCCGAGCTCCATTTGCTGGTGAGCGGGGCTTATCTTCACTCTCCCTCTAAATACTGTGACATTCAGCATCCTTTCATGTCTGTGCTTTTAAAGTAAATCTTTGGACAATTAAAGATATGAAATGGCTAAATAGAGTTCTGCGGGCGTTGTTCTCTCCTTTTTAAAGGTTTAATCACACTTAATGGCTCTCTTCAAAACTTGAATTTTCCATTTTGGTGTTTTGACTCCATTGAAATTGAAAGACTTTACTAATATTCTTTCAGAAGTATTCTCTGCTCAAATGAGCTATTCAATAAAGTTTTATGCCAGGCTATAGGATGTATGCTAAATGGAAAATAATTTAAAGGGAGATCAGAGTGGGGGGGGGTGCCAGTCCCCCACCCGAGGTTTGTTGGTGAATCACCACCATCAACGCAGAGTCCGCTGGGAGTTGGTGTGAAGGAACGAGAATGACCACTTGGTGCAAAGGCGGCGGCTCCAGTGCGATTCCTGAGCCCTCGTCCTTGAAGACACCACGCGGAGCCTTGAGCGTCTACGAATAGGAACACACTCGTGATGCGGTCTCCGCCCTTCCCTGCCTCCCCTCTGCTCCTGGGTTTTTCTTACTCAGGAGTGGAAGCCAAAGGACAAGGGGAAGTGGAGGAGCCGCTGATGGCCAGTCCCTGTGCCCAGGAGCGGAATGTGCCCCAGCCCTGCTGAGCTGTGCCCGGCTCTCACTTGTCACCGTCAGGGGCAGGAGGCCAGCTGGACACTGAGACCCCAGGGTCACACCCCCAGTCCAAGTGAGGGAGTTGCTGATTCTGGGGGGGATTGTTGGAAGCCAGAAACCAGCACTACCTCACCACATCTTCAGTCACCTCTGGCCCCGGGAGGGCCAGACCCAATTTTTTTTTTTAGATTTTATTTATTTATGCACACAAGAACTGGGGTGTAGGCCAGAGGTGTGCGGTGGTGAGAGGATTCCCCAGAGACAGAGTGGGGAGCAGAACAGGCAGATCCATTGAAACACACTGCTGAGGGGAGCAGCGGGGAGACAGGAGGGGTCTGCTGCGGCCTATGGGAAGCTCCCTGGATGGGGCTCGAACTCACGCTGCAGAGGCTGTGGACAGCTTCACAGTGCTGAGGCTTAAGCCGTGCGCCACCAGGGAGGCCAAGAGAGGCCATTTTTTAAAGAAAGAGGGAGACATTGTTTTTGGTAGTTGAGGCGCAGTTGGCACAGTTTGGGGGGAGGGGAGAGGCTGGCAGGCCATGGGGAGCGAGGGTGGGGGCTGAAGGCAGGGGTGTGGGGGGTCATCCCTCGGGAGGTGAGCGGATGGGATGACTCCTGTGCGGAAGGGAAGGAGGCCCCAGGCCCAGGTGGAGAAGCTGGGTGACGGCCGTTAGTTCAGGGAAAGAAGAGGAAGATGGGGCAGCAGACAGGAGCACTCGGGATGACGGAGCAGAAGGGGGGCTCTCCCGCTCCACTCCAGGCCAGTGGATGGGGCACGCTCGGCCACGCAGTTGGGGCGGGGGTGACTGGGATGCGATCGGGTTAAGTGAGAGGGACTGTCAGTCACCCCAGTGGCGCAGAGGCCTCGTCGAGGAGGACAAGCACAGACGGGCTCCGCCGGCCTGCTCATGGCCCCGAGAAGACCGAGAGGGGCACGTCGGTTTTCCCAAGTGGGAATTTATTCCATCGGCTCGTTTGCAGCCTCGCTGTAGGCGCAGACGCTGGCAAACACCCCACCCCGCGTCCTGTTCGTCTCCCTTCCAGAAAGAGTCACGTGGGGTCCTTGCCAGGCCCATGTGGGCGCTTGATTGCGGGTCAAAGGTTGCAGATCAACCCCAGTCCAAGAGGAGGGACTGATTTCTTGCCCTGACACCTGCCAGCCCACTTCCTCATGCTGCGTTCTCCTGGAACAGCCCTCACAACCAGCGTGCATGTGCGTGTGGGTGTGTATGCGCGTGCATGTGTGTGTGTGTGTGTGTGTGTGTGTGTGTGTGTAATAAAATTTTGTGTAAAATTTGTCTCGGGGAGAAAGTACTGATGCGTGAAACAAACAGATCAAGGGCTGGCAAATTTAGTTTCACCCCAGAAAGACACATCAGGGAATTGGGTTCCAGTAGCCGCAGAGCGGATCTAACGTATAAATCCGCTGAAGCGAACCCTAATAAACAAATGTCTTACAACAAGGAATAAAGCCACAAAGGGCTCAGCAATAGGACTCCCCGCGTGTGCCTACGGGCAGGTGGCCGGGCACGGCTCGGGGTCCCCGGTGCGCTGACGGGGTCACCCCTGGGATCGGTCGGGTGGGGGCTGGGAAGGCCGGACTTGGGGCCTGAGGACCTCGGGCCCATTTCTCCAGGGAGTTTCCCCAAGTTGACACGAGCTGTGGGGGTGCACAGCGGCTTGCACTGGGGTCCGGAGAGGGAGGCGACTCCTCTCACCGACGTCTCTGGGGGAGAGTCAGAACGTGGAGGGAGGGAGCGGCGGGCCTGAGGCGACTCCCGCTGAGGGAAGCAGCCCCTGCGTTCTCCACAGAGAGGCTGCAGAGGCAGGTCGCGGCTGGCCTTGGCCCCACTTGGGGCCTGGGGCAGAAGCCACACTCCGGGCGGCGGCCTGGGGTTGCATTGGCCGCAGCCTCTCCCTGTCCCCAAGAGTGACCACTGCCAGGCCCCTAGGAGCACGGGGAGTGCGGGGGACAGGCGGGGATGGCTGCTGCTGGACTGGGCGGAGCCTTGCAGATTGCTGGGGGCGGGGGAACGCAAGCGGGGAGGGCGCAGGAGACTCTGGGAAGAGGCAGGTGGGCCTCTTGTTCCCTGATCGCACAAGCTCAGGGCAGAGACCAGTCAAGAAGAGGGTGGACGGAGACAGAAAGGCTTGGATCTCTGAAGGGAGGAGAAGGTGCCCCCACAGGAGGGAGAGACCGCGCCCCTGGGCCAGCTCCTGGCCCGGCTGGGCTCTCGAGATCCCAAGTCTGGAAAGAACTTCCCTTCCCCAAAGTTTCTATTTCCCGAGAAATGGCTTCTCTGCATGTCTCTCTCTGCTCCCAGCAAGACCCCAGCAAGCGCGAGAAGGTTGCAAACCTGCTACTTCACTGGGGCTGTTTATTTCCAGTTGGCAAATGTTGTGCCAATGTTCACTTCAATTAGGAGGCTGCTTGACAATCTGACTCTTCCATCTGATGCCTCAAGGGCAGATTCCAGCTCTTCCAGGAGCGGACGGGCCAGTAACCGACCATATGAATAAAATATACAGACAAGGAACATTCGCGGCGTGTGGGGACAGCACAAGGAGCTCAGCGTCTGCGCGCACGGACGGGGCTGACCAGGCCCTGCCCAGCCAAGGCGCTGGCCTGCTGGCCTCCCAGGCCTGGGGCTGGGGCAGAGGGAGTGAGAACAGCACCCACTGCCCAGACGACCGTAACCCACGAAGAAACCAGGAGGCCACCGAGTGTATGCCGGTTTGCAAGATCATCCTGGTCCCAGAAAGTTCTCCTTGGGGTCTGACTTGAGTGGCTCTGCAGAACGCCCCCCCTTCCTAGCTACCTGGACCAGACAATGTCCTGGAAGGTGCAACTCAGCCCAGGACCACCCCCAGGGGGAGGTTAGACCTCAGCGGTGACCTTGGGCCAAGCCCCTTGGCTCCTGCACCCCCAGGGGAGGGGAAGTGGGTTCCTCCCTTATCTCACAAGGAAGGCTGCCTGGGGGAATAAAGTTGGGAATTGTGTCAGAAGGAAGTGAAAGTCTGAGCAGAGACAGCCCCTCCTTGCCTGGTTCCTGTTTTCTGAGCTGATCCATCTCGGGCAATGTCCTTGGGCGGCTCAGCCAGAAACGAGAACCCAAAGTGCCCAGAAGTCTGTGCTTCTCGGACTTCGCCTCGGCAGGTTCCGTGAGGGGACCCCGGGGATGCAGGCGCTTGAGTGTGTTGTTGAGAGTGTCTCCCTCGGCGGCCACACCAGCTTACTCACAGAATGTGGTTCATCGTGCACCTTGTGTTAATGCCGGAACGTTCTCGCTGCAAAAGGCCTTCTAAGGAGCGAGGGTGACTCAGCCCTTTGGAGAAGGGCCTTCGGGCCACCGCCACCCCAGACACATCACTTCTGCTGCGACCAGCAAGCATCACAGCCACACCTAACAAAGTAGGTTTACCAGGAGAATTTCTAGATGCACACGAATATTCGATAAATCTCAGTTCTGCCTCAATCATCTCACATTCACAGTCAGTGGACATTTATGAGGACCCAGGACGGGCGCAGCTGCTGGGGAAGCCGTGAGGGAGACAGCTCTGAGCAGAAAGGCCGGCAACTGTCTCCTGCAGAAGGGTCTGGGTGCGTGGGGGCACCTGCGGCCCAGCCGGAGGAGACGGAGACGCCGCGGCCTTTCCTCGCTCCTCCCTCTCCCCGCTCCCTCCTTCCCCTGTCTTCCTCATTCCTCTCCCTCCTCTCCCCTCTCTCTCCTCTGCTTCCTCCCTGCCTCATTCACCCCGTTCCTCTCTTCCATCCTCTGAACCCCAACAATTTGTTCAGCCCAGATATAGTGGGACAAAAATACACACAAAAAAATCCAATATCTAAACAAGTCACACCCCTGATCTCAGACGTGGCTTCGTTCCTCCAATACCCCCCCGCCCCCAATGAGACGGAGGGAACCCAGGAGCCGGACGCAGGAGTGGGCACCCCGCCCACCCGGAGGGGCCCCGAGACGCCCATCCTCCTGCTGGGGCTCCGGGGATCTGGGTGCCTCGTTCTGGCCTTCACCTGTGCCACTGGCTGCATATTTTCTGCACGCTTGGAAAACTCACTTGAAGACCCGAGGACCTGGCCAGGCGTGGAACTGACGCCTGGGCGAACAAAGGGGCCTGAGCCCTAGGAATTCACCCGGGACCTAGGGGCAGCGGTGGGGGGCCGAAGCCGCTGGGCGTCCACCATCCACAGCGCCGGCCGAGAGCCGGGGACAGCGCCCCACACGAGAGGCAGCCTGGCCCCGCGCCAACAGGAAAATTGCTGGGAGTCCCACAAGAACAAAGTCAGACCTAAGTGAGGGCTCGTGGCCTCTGCCCCACCCCACCCGCAAAGCCGCGGATAACAGAGACCATTAAGACTTACGCCCCCTACCCTGATTTTCAAATATCCCCGAGAGAGACATCGCCCTGAAATTGGCCGCCGCGTCACGCAGGGGGCGTCCCTCGCTCCAAATCAGTCTGGCTGTGCTTTTGAGCTAAACAACACGCATCCTCAGACTTCATAAACTGCCGTCCCTCTGCCATCCGGAGAGCAGAAATTCACGACTTGATCTCAATCAAACAGTGTAAAAACCCAAACAAAAATACATCTGGCCCGCCAAACGGGATGCCAGGTTTTTGCTTGATGAGAAGGGAAATAGCTCACCCCCGACCCCTGGAAATGAAGGCTTTGTGGCAAAAATGCTCGTGAAGCTTGAACGAAGTGGGGGGCCGGCTCCCCTCTAACGGGCCACATAAACGAGACGTGGAGCTCATTCTGCTCGGTGCTTTGTGACCTGGAAAACATTTTGTTGGAGCCTTAAAAAAAATTAGCCCATGTTCATTTTCCCCTCAATGCGACAATCACCATTTTCTGTTCGGCAGCCCAGGTGAGGGGCAGCGAGTGGGCGAGCAGAGAGGAGCGGGCTCGCGATTCCCGGCACGGTCAGCGGGCCGGCAAAATCTGATCCTGCTGGACAGAACACCAGCGGCGGGCAAGAGGCCACGGCTGCAGCCGAGAAACAGACGCTGGACACTCAGCCACCAGCCGCAGGAGACTGGGCAGACACAACCAGAGGCAGAGCCGCCGGCCGGCCGAAGGCCGGTCTAGTGACCGCCGGGCCGGCCACGGGGCAGAGCTGCTCTGACTCCGCGGGGTCTCCACCGGCGCCTCCGTCCTGCAGGTAGACGACGAACAGAATATTTTTTCTTAGAAGGAGAGCAACGTGGAATCTCCCTGTTGAAAGCACAACAAAAGCAAAGGGGCCTCGAGCAGAGATCCCACAAAACCCAAAGGGAAACGAAATGATACCTGCTCCTCCTCCCGCAAGGCCCCCGCTCCCCTGGCCCGCCCGGGGAGGGACGGGGCGGAAGCCTCGGTGGGGGCGGGCCGGTGTTCTCTTCCCGTGCCGGGGCCTACCGCCGCCGTGGGGGCTTTCAAGATAGTGATATTCCCTTTGAGCTCCACTGCCGAAGGAGCAGGCAGGTCTGAGGGTGTGGGTGCGTGGGGGGTGATTTCTTCCCCAGTTATTTATTTGGTAACGATGTTAAATATTAGAAGCTCTAACAGCTGGTGTGTTTATCCTGACTTGAGTGTATTAACCTCTTTCGCCCTTTTTTCCAGAAGAAGGATTCGACCCCGCAGATTTCCCTGTCAGCTGTGGTGCTGGCGGGGCTGGCACGCTGACAGAATCCGAAGTCCAGAGCAGCGAGTAAGCGTGGATGACAGTGCTGGGGGCGGGGGCTGACACGAGGCTTGAGGCCCTTGCAGCTGCTCGCACCCAAATCAAAGTAAAGGCTGAGCTCACTGGAACGGAAAAACACGGCCTTTCCGGGGGAGCTGGCTCGAGCGAGGCTGGGGGCGGGGAGGCCCCGAGGCTGGCGTCCTGCCCGCAGCACCCGCCTAGTACCTGGGGCCGCGCAGGGCCGGAGGCTGGCGTTGTCTCCCACGCGGCGTGTGGGTGGCCGGGGCCAGCGCTGCGGGGTCAGCGGGAGGAAGGACAGGCCTGGCCGGCTGGCCAGTGAGTAGGACCCAGAGCAGATGGGCTCTAGCTTGAGAACTGTCTGAGCAGCAGCAAGTTATTTACTCTCTCAGCCTCAGTTTCCCCATCCGTCATGGAAAGACACGTGTTCTCGGTCAGGGCGAGTCACGGGCCGAGAGGGGATGAAGGTGGAAACACAAAGCGGGGAGTCCCGGTTCCGCTTCCCCAGTCCACGTGTGGAGCCACGCTGTGAGCGCTGTGGCCTTCCCCTCCGTGGCCTTCCCCTCTGCCACACCCAAGATGCCACGTCCAAGACGCTGTGGCTTCAGGCCCCCGGAGACTGAGTTACCAATGCAGGGTCCCGCCCGGAGCCCCGGGAGTACCGGGCCCCATATTCTGGGGCTGAGTGTCCCTGAAAAGTTGACTTGGGAGCAGGGGCAGGAGTGATACAAACAGAGCTCAGGGTCACAGGTAAGCCCTTCCCTTTGAGGGGCCTCCCTGGTGGTGCAAGGGTTAAGTCTCAGGCTATGGAGCTATGGCCAGGCTCTGTGGCCTGAGTTCGATCCCCGGCCAGGGAGCCTCCCACAGGGCGCAGCAGACCTCTCCTGTCTTCCCGCTGCTCCCCTCAGCAGTGGATTTCAGTCAATCTGCCTGTTCTGCTCCCCACTCTGTCTCTGGTGAACCCTGTCACCCCCTGCACCCCAGTTCTTGTATGCATAAATAAAATAAAATTCATTTAACAACAACAAAAAAAAGACCGTGCCTTTAGAAGAGACGTGTTCGAGGCCCCCAGGCCCGAGGCCTCAGGCTGAGACCCGAGGGGCAGGAGGCTGGTCCGGGCTGGGCAGGGATGGGAAGAAGGGCAGGGGCCGGCTGCTTCCTGAAGGTGGGTGAGGTGCTTCCGTGACTGCAGAGAGCCAGAGCTACCCCGGTCCCACAGTGTTTGATGAGTGAATGAATGAATGAGGAAAGGAATTGTTAAATAGCGACACTCCGGGCGCTCTGGCCAGAGGCTCACTGGGCGGGGGCTCCACGCGACCGGCCTCTGTGACCCCTCTGGTCCTCCACGCCCACTGGCCCACAGGGACCCAGGGAAGCTCAGCCCACCATGCCCCCAGCTCCGAGGGGACACCGAGGGAATGTCTGGAGCTCATGCGCCGCGGGGCAGGGCCGGTGTGTCCGCCTCTCCCTGCCTTCGGGGCGACTCTCCCAAGACTGTGTGCGGGGCCAGTGGGGAGCCCGCTGGGGCCTGGGGCTCAGCTGCAGGCCACTGAGCAGCGGCTGTGGCATCAGCACCCCGCCGTCCCCGCCGACCTGGGGATTTCCAGAAGGGCTTCTTAACAGAGACACGACTTTCCGGGTCAGAACGAGCCTCCAGGGTTCTCCCAGCCCTTAGCTCGGGTCCATGCGCAGACAGCCTCTGTGCCCGTTTGCACGATGGATTACAAAGTTAAGCAAAAGGCAAGGGCAGCAGATTTGTGGAGTCATCTGCTCTTCTATTTACACCAATGTGCAATGCCAGATGGGATTCTAAGCAACCGAGGCTTAGAAGTGAGCGAGAAGAAAGGGGTGCGGCAGAGGGGTTGGGGGCTCCCGGGGGCTGGATAGATGTGGCGGAGCCCCCCTAAGCTCTCGGGACCCAGGGCTGGGTGAGGCCGGGAGCCGGTGCCTCGTGCACTTTTGTCCACCGTCCACAGCGATCTCCGCCCTCCGCCGGCGCAGTCCAGGCGCTGTGGACCGAGCTGCCGGAGTCTCGCTGTGAACTGAGGCAGACCTGGGCCTGGCGGTGGCTTCTTACTCCGGATGCACAGGATTCTGGGGGCGGCTGCCCGAGGGGAGGGGAACCGCTCACAGGGACACTACGTGGGCTCCACTCCACAAACAGACCCCTCTGCGGCCCACCGAGCGTGCGACCGCGAGCTCCTCGCCAGGAGCTCCCAGACTGCGGGCATGGGCCTGCGGCCGGAACCCGCGCTGGACGCGCCAGTGAGAGTCACACTCTGCCTCACACCGTCGTGAGCGCACAAGGACACAGCCTCACCCCCAGGCCCACCCCGCGTGGCTGCTGCTCGGGCTGAGAGCCTGGGCAAGGACGGGACCTCCCCGCCAGGCATCTGGCACGACCCGCAGTGAGGAGCAGGCTGCCCCGGCCATCGACTCTGCCATGAGATGCTGGAGGTGAGGATTCGGCCTCAGGCTCTGCGGAGGCAGCTGCCGCCTCAGAAAGAGGCCACGACGGACCCTCCCTTTTGCTCTGCTCTTCATGACGAAGAGGTCTTGGCTTGGGTGTGGGGGTGCCGTGCAGAGGGAAGAGGCTACGGAAGAGGCTTGATTTGGGAGGGCTGAGAGGGGCCCCTGGTGAATCTGCCCCCTTTCCCTTCCCGCCCCACCCCCCTCTCTGCTTCTCCTCCATGCAGCTGCCGGTGCCTCCCACAAAGTCAAGGCCAGTGACTTCAGAAGGTACCCGGTGCTCGAACTCAGACCCCAAATCGCCCTCTATGGCTCCTCTCATTTGCATCTTGACAGGCGCCTCCCCTTCCTCCATGAGTCGAGGCCCCAGAGGAATGGCTTTCCAGCTGTGGGATGCTTAGTGGAGGTGAGCGTGGGGCATGGAGTCCTTTCCTGATCTCCTCTTCCAGGCCGCGCCCCCGAGCCCCACACGTGAGAGCAGCTTGACATGTACACCCACACCCGGCGCCAGCCCACCAGGACCACGGCCAAACCCGGTCACCTGCCGGTTTTTGTAAATCAAGTTTTCGGGGCCCGCCACCCCCAGCGTTTACACGCTGCTCACTG
The DNA here is from genome assembly GCA_004024925.1 of Scalopus aquaticus. Lineage (NCBI taxonomy): Eukaryota > Metazoa > Chordata > Mammalia > Eulipotyphla > Talpidae > Scalopus > Scalopus aquaticus. Next base: position 95,229 of record PVIJ01003267.1, read on the forward strand.
CAGCTCTGGGCCCTGCGGCGGTGGCGTGAGGGTCGGCCCGGAGGCCACAGGCGGCAGAGCCCGCAGCACTCCCCTGCCGAGCCCAGTCCGGGTTAGCCGGGACGCACAGAGCCAGCCAGAACCCCATTTGGACCCCACCAGGGGGCATTTTTTCAGCGAACATGAAGCCTGAGGAGCTTCCCATATTCAGGTATTTCCAAAAATAGCACTAATGCTCCCCCAAATCAGCGCCTTTCACTTACTTAGCCCTGAAGCCTGGGAGTCGCCCCAGCAGAGGCAGCACAGAGAGGCGCGGCGCTGAGGTGACACACCGGTCTCAGCCTGGAGGCCGCGCGGCCGCGGACCACTGCGCCCCAGTCCCAGGAGGAGATGGGACCCCCACACTGTGAGCACCTGTACATAGCAAGGAGCCCCCACAGCAGACCAAGGCCACCGGGGCGAGGTGCAGCCCTACCTCACATATAAGTCTCCCCAGCCGCTGTGAGGCGCTCCCCAAGCTGACGCCAGCTCAGCAGTGCGGGGCGCAGCTGCCAGCCTGCATCGCCGGCGGTGTCTGCCCACCTCTGGGGACTCGCCCCCCCCCCCCCCCCCCCCCCCCGGGGGGCCCCCCCCCCCCCCCCCCCCCGCGGCGGGAGAGCTCAGCCTGGCCACCCTCCCTCCGAGGGGCAGCTGGGCTGCTCCCGTGGGGTGGCAGGTGGTCGGGAAACTCGGTGTCTAATTGGGAGGTGGGAGCGACAGAATGGACCCGAGCGTGTTTTGGCTGAGAAGAGGCGGGAAGTGTGGAGGGAAGTGTGGTTTCTCAGCTGCCGCGTGCTCTGGCTCGGAAGGGAAGCGACTCCCGGGGCGCCGGCTTCCCAGCGCGGGAGCCGCGGGGTCACCGAGAAGCGCCAACGCCGCGCTGCCCGGCACGCTCCGTGCGCGCCCCTGCGCCCCGCGGCCCAGCCGCTGCCAGGACCACGTCCCACCTCGCCGATGCCGCTGGTGTTAGCTCCGCACCGCCGCCGGCCGCGGGCCAGCTGCGCTGTCCGGGATTGCCACGGTCGTGTGGCAAGTTGCTGGAATCGCCATCGCTCTCCCGCCCTCCAAGACACCAGCTCTGCCGGGGGGTCCACCGGAACAAAGAGCGACCCCGAGAGGCCGCGGCCCCTGGCAGCTCAGCGCAGCGGGTGTCCGCGCTCTCCAGCTGCACGCTCTGAATTCGTTCTCGGAGAAGCGGAAGGTCGTTTCGTCTTTACTGTCTCTGGCAGAAGAGATGAAAGCCGCAGTTTGGGAAGCGGCAGCAAAGGCCCCGGGCCCCCCTTGGCTCCTCGTGCCGTTGCAGACGAGTGGGGAGCCACGGCCGGCGCGCGCTCCCATGCGGGTGTCCCGCCACTGCCCCAGCACACCCCAGACCTGCGCGCGCCGGCACAGGGATCTCGGGAGACAGCCACTTCTCCTGCGTGGGTGCCGCGAATCACCTCCGCGGTTCTCTTTTCCACGCCCACCCCCGGGGCCTGGCTTGGGGCCCCACCGCCTCCCCTGGGCTCTGGCGGCAGCCCCCTCCCCCACGCCCCTCCTCCCTGCCGAGCAAGAACCAGAGAAGTGGAGACATCAGTGGAGAAAGCGAGTCCACGTGGGCCCGTGCCCACTTGGAGCTGGCCGCCAAGGTGCCTCCGCCGCAGTGCAGCCTGCGCGTGCCCGCGTGCGGAGGCAGGTCGGAGAAGCCAGTTCCGGGTAGGCGCTGCGGCCACACGGTCCACAGGCCCCGCTGGGGTTCGTGAACCGTAGCCCCGGCCCCCACACAAGGTCAGCCCCCAGCAGGAAATGGCCTGCAAATCCCGAGGTCTGACTCACAGTTCTTAAAACACTGAGGTGACTGCAAAGCCGGTTGCATTTGACGAGGATCTCGCGGTGTTCAGGGTTTGGGAGGGCACAGCCGCCCGTGTGTGGTGCCCAGAGAGAGTGCGAGGTTAGGCCAGCAGGGGCCGTGGGTGGCCTCATCTCCCCAGAGCCGCTCCTCCGCCTCGGCTGCCCTCACCCGTCCCACGAGGAGCCCACAGCAGGTGGGGGAGGCCCACAGCGGTTGTCCCTGCACAGAAACGGGGCAGCGATCAGAGACGAGGCCGGGAGCTTCCCACCCGGAGGGGCGTCTCCTGGAACACCCCGCTGCTGGGCGGAAGGGGCCGCCAAGGTGAGCTGACCCGATTCCGCCACAGCGTCTCGTCCACAGGAAAGCGGCCGGGCGCCCCCACGCCCCTACCCAGGGCACGCGCTGGCAGTCCTAGGCCCCGCTCCTGGAAGCGCCGTCCACCCCCAAGCCTCTCGCCAGGGCTCCGCACTCAGAAATGAGCCCAGAAATCCCCTCCCTATCCCGAGCCACAGATTCCTGGCTGCCCCAGCGGAAACGGAGCCCACGGTCGATTGCGTGCCCCCTGGCCCACCTGTGCCCACCTGTCCCTCGAGCACCCCGCTCGCTCAGGCCAAGCCCCAGTCTGGACCATCCGCCACGGCACAGTGCTGGGCACCCGGGGAGGACGTGCCAGCCCGAGGGCAGGGGACTGACGCGTAGTTTTCTGGGGGGCAGAAGCAGGGGCTGCTTTCACGGCGGGACTGCAGGACGCCTAGCCTTGCCCCTGGGCGAGCGATGGCCGCTGCCTCTGAGCACGGGGGTCCAAGGAGCTCTCCGGGGAGACCCTTGTGTCGTCAGGGACGTGCTAGTCGGGAGGAAGGGGGCGGCAGGCGGGCATGAGTCGGGGTTCCGTGTCCCCATGACGGGGACCCTCCTGCCTGCCCAGGACCGCAGTGGGGGATTGTGACGCGATTATTGGGGAGTGGACACTTTGGGGGCGTGGACACTTCTCCAGCACTGCCTGCACTGGCCTTGAGAACTCGGCCTCTTTATTCAGCCGGCTCTTCCCCAGGGTTCTAGAAGAGCAAATGAACTAATTTACACCAGAACTGCTGAGATTCGTTCCAGGATCCAGTGGAAATAACTGGCCCGATCCATGTTGGGGCTCACTGGTAGAGCACCGCGAATGGGGACACCCCGAGTGCTGAGAAGACTGGAACTTAGTCTTCCGGCCACTGTGGCTTACGACGCAAAGTGAGTTGAATCGTAATCCAGGTCATGTCCACTAGGCCTCACTCCAGTCCGGGCCCCCAAACAGGCACCTCACACTGGCCCCTGGGACACCGAGGCGTGCTCGGGGGTGCAGCCCCAGGTTAACTGGGGTGGGTGGGAGAGGAGATCCAACTGGGAGCCAAGCGGGGAGGAGCGGCTGGGGCAGCGTCCCCTGCTCTGGGCCTGGCACAGCCGGTGCCTCGCTCCGCTTCCCCGCTGGGCTGGCGGGAGAAACCATGAGCAAGCGTGGCCGTGGCCCCGTGGCCCCCCCGCAGTAGGTCCTCACTTCACAGCCACGGGGCTGGTTAGCATCTTTCCCTGGCAGCGGAGCGGCAGCTGGAGGTGTGGCTGTGCCCAGCGTGGCGACGTCACCCGTGTGTGACGGAGCGCTGGGCCGACACCAGGCCCAGGAGAGGGGGGTCCACGGGGCTCGGCCCTCAGGAGCCCGGAGGCCAGCAGGGCCAGCCACGCCCGTGGACCACGCCGGTCCAGCGCCCGCATGGAAGCGGCAGGTGGAGACAAGAAACCCGACGGGCCCAGGGTGCGGGCCCCGGAGGAGGCGGCGCCATTGCTGACCCGCACGCCCTCCTAGGGGTGGAGGCACCGAGGGGCCCCCTCAAAGCGCCGGCGGTCCCCGAGGCCCGTGCTCACAAAGCCGGGGAAGGGTGTGGCTGTCGGGGAGCCTGACTCGCGGGGTGTCAGTTCACTGGAGGGGCAGGCGGGGCCCCGGCCCTGGTGGGCCCGGCCCTTTGTCTGTCCACTGCAGCCAGCGGCCTCTCCCGGGTCCGGCTGGACCGAGATGGCCACGCCGCCCCAGCTGATGCCGAGATCAGTGCGGGTGTTTGAAATCTAAGTCCTCGGGCCTCGCTCCACCCACAGCATTTTCCTCGGCCGAGCGGAGTCTCGGCGCCGGAGCCTTTGCCCCTCTAAATTGAAAGTGGATTTTTTTCTGTCACAGTAGTAGCTTCAGAACCACAAACCAGAGAGGCGTTTTGATTCCACAAACAGCCCCCAGAGGAAATCATTTCAAACTGACATTTTTCTTCTTTAGTCCAAGGACCTCCTAGGGTTATCTCAAAACTCTCCTTCCCCCAGGCCTCTGTCCCTCGGACACACACACACACTCACACACACTCACACGGGGACAATCTGCCTTTCGCTGAACTAACTTAAACAGAGTCTGCTCCTTCGGTCTATTTCTGCACCCTCAGGGCGAGGAGCAAAGCCAGTGATCTCCCTGGTGAGAGCCGAAAACTCAGAGGGTCTTTCTCGAGGGGCGTCTCTGCGGTGGCCTCATCTGGGGCACACCTGACGAGGCGGGTCTGTGTTGGCCAGCGCCATGGAGAGCCTCCCGCGGGGGCATCACAGCGCCCTGATGCTCAGGGGTCAGCTGAGCGCGGCTCCCTGAGGTGGCCTGCACTTGTGGGGAGACGCAGGCTCTGTTCAGAGAGGCCCGCGGGTCCTGTGCTTGTGTGGGGCGGCCGGGGGGCCCGCTCTCTAGCCTGCCCTTCCCCAGAAAGACGCAGAAAACCATCCGAAAGGAGCGTTGTCTCCTGGGAGCCCCCGGCTTCCATGGCCTCCCTGCTTATGAAAATGCGGTGTTCCAGAACATTCTGCATGTTTGCAGAGCAGACGATCCAGGCATGTCAGAGCTGGATGGGCCATGTCAAGCCCTTCCCCTCCCACTTTACAGATGAACAAGCTGGAGAGCAAAGAGAAGAGGTGACACTGTCAGGAGGGCGCACAGAGCAACTCCCCTGGAATCCCGCCCGGGGAAGGTTTCCGGGGGCCGTGGGACACGTATTCTGACGTTTTCATAGCAGGTTTTCAGCGTTTAAGCTGAGATGCCCCTTGCCAGAGACTGGTGGCGTTTACGGGGCCGCCAAACACCCCCGCTCCCAGCTCCCTTTGGCCACCACGGGACCCAGATAGTCTGACTCCCCTAGAACTTCGTCTGCCACGCCTCAAGCCTTTCCAGGGACCCCGTGACTGACAGAGGTGGGCATCAGATGCTCCCTTGGAGGGTCCAGGGAATGCACTGGGGGCTTCCGCCGGCAGAGACTGGGCGAGGCCTCTCCACCAGGGTGTGGGGTCGTGTGTCTGAAGCCCCTCGAGCGCCTTCTAGGAAAGAAAGGTCATTCAGGTCAGCTTCGCTCAGCAATTTCAAAGCCCTTGGCCAGGCGCGTCCGCGAGTCTCTCTGACGAGACCCACCCAGGACGCCACCCTCCCCCCGCCAGGGAGGCCTCGGTGCACAGGCGCTCCTGGTGTGGGGCACCCGCTTGGGCGCTGCCAAACCTGCCCCATGCACCTGTTAACAAGGCGGGCAGGTGGGGAGAGGACCCCGGGCCCGCCCTGCTCCTGACTCAGGTGTCAGTCACAGCCCCCGGCGGGCGCTCGGGAACCTGTGACCCAGCCCAGGTGCTCGGCATCCGGGGTCTCTGCTAAGACCCTTCCCCGCCTGCCGCCCCAGAGAACATGCACCAGCACCAGTGTCTGCCTTTCCTAAGGAACGTTCCAGAGACTGACCAGCCCTGTGGAATACCCTGGGAAGGGGGAGCTCCCGAGTCTGGCCAGGGGCCCGCTGGCCCCCACTGGCGTCACCCAGGTCAAGAGCAGCAGAAGCCTCTGGCTCTTTCACAAAATGCAAAGCCTCAGCCAGCCAGAATCAGGATGTCTTTGTGCGCTAGAGTGTAGGGGTGGGAGACGAGCACATTTTGAAAAATGTAATTTTTAAAAAAAATTTTCAGCCTATTAACATGCCTCGAACTAAAAAACAACGGAAAAATCTAGAAGGGCTTACGAGGAAAAGCAGCCTCCTCACCCCCCAGCCCTCCCGGCTTTTCTCCGCTCTCAGCCCAAGCAAGCCCACTCCGAGTTGCCTTCTGTCATTCACGTGGGTGTCGGGGTGTGCCCCCCCACAGCCTCCCAGCGCTGTATGTACCTATCCACTCAGTGGTCCCCCAACCACACCCTTGTGGACCCCGGGGCCTCGGGAGACGGGGCGGCGCGGGGCGGGGTCCCCGCTGCCAGCAGCTGGTCCTGAAGGTTGACCCCGCGAGCAGCAGTGCCCTGCTGTGCCACTCGCGCTGCCCTCTGGGAGGGGGCGCGCGTCTGCTCCGGGCGGCTGGTGGGCGCAGGGCGGCGGCGGCATGCGGCGGTGGGCTCTCAGCGACTTCCCCAGCATGTTGATGTTTGAAGCCATCAAGCGCAAATGCTCTCACAATTAGGCAGAACCCCTGAGACCGCAGCGATCTGAAGAAAACAAACATTCTGGGTGAGCTCTCAGAAGAGGCGTGGGAGGCAGTGCAGGCAGGTGCCGCCGAGGCAAAGGCGTCGCTCAGGGCTTGAGGGAAAACACCTGAACTGTGGATGAAGCGGCCTGCCCGGCGGCGGGGGGGGCCTGGCCCCTGTTGCCTGCACGGCCCCCCCAGCCCCCCCACACCCCAGAAGGAAGCAGACCCTGCTGCAGGGAGCACGCATTCACGGGGAGCTGGGGAAGGGCCTACTGACACCTCAGAAACCCACTGGCTCTGAGTCCTAGACAATGTCAAAACAAATAGTTATTGAAAGAAAGAACCATTTCCCAAGAAACAAAAAGTGGAGTTCTGCAGGGGGTTCCCGGGTTGAGTCAGTCAAGTTCCGCTACCTGAGACCCTGGAAAGTCCTCCCACAGCCTCCTCCCACTGAGCTCTGTTCCGCGAGCGTTTCCCAGACGCGTGGGCCGAGGAACCGCCTGGTTATGTGATATTTACAGGGAAAGTGCAGGGGGATGATGGCAGAGAAAGGCCGGTGTCCCCACAGCTTCCCTAGCGCATTATAAAGAGCGCGGGCCCCCGTCCACGGCTGCCCGTGTCCTTTGTACGGGAACGTGGTTTTAACTGAGTTTCCAGAGAGGTTCTGACCGCGTGGCTGTCCCGAGGACCTGCAGGCGGGGCGGGGGCTTCAGGAACAGGACTCGACCGCAAGGTTCTCTCCAGGACCACCACAGAGCTGCTCCCTCGTAGGCGGCACTGGGCCGGCCGTGGCTGGCTGGTGAGGCAGGTCAGGCGCCCTGGACAGCACCCAAGGCCGTGGTGTCGAATCACGGGATCCGCCCCGGGCGGGCGGGGAGAGCTTAGTGCCCAGGCCTTCTCCAGGCCTGTGGACATAGACCCACACTTGTGAGCGGGGGCACCACGGCAGAGCTGGCAGCTCAGCAAATTGGACCCTTGGACCCCTCCCCTCATGCAGCCAAAGACCCCTCTGCTGGCTCACGCTCACCCGGCCATGACTTGGCGGGAGTCACGTAGCCCTGGCCCCGCCCTCTGCTTCCGGAAGCTGGTTTGCACCGGCCTGTGTGAGGCTGATAGGACCGGCCAGTCCCGGTCACGGGCGGACTGTGGATTCCACACCAGGGATCCACACGGACCCCCAGGCTGCTCTGAAATCACACGTTGCCCTAAGCAAACACCTATCTCCAGGTAGCTGAAATCACCACCCATCTGAAGGTAGCCAGAGAGGGCACTGTGAGGCCTTCGTTCCTAATCCCGTCAGGTAAAGCGGGCAAGCTCAGGTGTCGGTGCCCCCGCTGAGGCCTTTGCCAAGGTGACTGGGAACTCCCTATGGGGAGGACTTGGTGTGCTTTAGAAGAAAACGAGCAAACAAATAGCACCAAAAACCAAGCTCTTTCGCTGCCCAAGCTCCCGGACGTGGCGAGCACAGCGTGGTGTCCTGGCCCAACGGGCTCACGCTCGCAGCGGGGCTCTGCGAGGTCTCTGCAGGCCTGAGCTCTTCACGGGGCCAACATCTGAGCGCAGAGAGCACACCTCACACAGAGCGCTGCAAAGGATGCAGAGAGTCAGAGAATCGGGAGCTGGTGTGCCTGGGGGTGTAGGGGCTGGGGCTGGAGAGCACCCCCAATCAGCACCACCCCACATCTCCTCCCCAGTGGGCTCTTCCTGGAGAAAGGTCTGCACCTCTTCATGAAACTCTTTTGGTTTCTCTTCCACCCTGACTCTGGTCCACAGGAAGGTGAAGAAGGTTAGGATCTGCTTAGGGTGACCAGTTGGCCCAATTTGCTTGCTGTGGGGGGTGGCCCAGAATGTGGGATTTTGGTGTTAAAATGAGGGCAGTCTTGGGAAAACTGGATGTGTGGTGACCCTACTGAAGGTCGTTAGAGAACACGCCCCCCACCCCACCAGCGTGGGAGAGAATGATGAGAATGGCAAGAGGTGGGGGAGACTGCAGGCGGGGGCAGACCTGCTGCTCTGACTGAGAATGCAGCAGGCCCGTGACGGGGTGCCTCGCCAAGGCTCCGCTGGCAGCTGGGAGCAGAACCCTTCTTGATAAAATGACAATAATGCCAGAGAAGCTGGCATGGCAGGGAACTGGGGGTGACTACAGCAAGGCCCCACAAAAGAGAGCGCTCTCAGTCACACAGCCTCAGGAAAACCAACCTGAGGGGCTGGGGAATGGAGTCTCCTCCAGGGGCCCCCCAGATGCAGGAGCCGCCTGGCTGAAACCTCGCCTGCAGCCCAGGAGATCCTGGAAGCCGAGCCCAGATTCCTGACCCACGGGGCTGGGGACAAACATGTGCCATTGCTGGAGCTAAGGCCCATCTAGAACATGCACGGAAGGTGGCTGCAGGGCACACATCCCACTGGTCTGCTCCGGCGCCTCTCCTGAGAGGTGGCACAGTCAGGCGCACGCTAAGGCCAACCTCTAGGTCTGAGCGACCTCCTGCAGCTGTCTTCAGCTGTGCTGGGCCCGAGACAGAACCCACACAGAATCTGTGAATGCGGAGCCCTCATGCGCCAGCTGAGTCTGTGAAGCCAGAGTCAGGGCTTTGAGAAGAGCAGGTCACTTCTAGCCAAGGAGGGGTGCTCTCCCTGCACGTGTGACCAGCCCGCATCGATGCTGCCTTCCCTCTCAACAGACTGCGATGTCAGGAGTAAAAAACCAGCCTTCAGGATCTGCCCCGCTCCCCGTCTCCCTCTCTCCCCTTTCTCCCACCCCGCCTGTCCTCCTCGCTTTCCTTCACACTCGTTTATCTTGTTCCTATAAGATGGCAAAAGGCTGGGCCTCCCTGGTGGCACAATAGGCTAAGCACAGTGCTGTGACACTATCGAGCACGACTTCGATGATCCCTGGCCAGGGAGCTGACCCACAGGCCACAGCAGACCTCGCCTGTCTCCCTGCTGCTCCCCTCAGCAGCGAATTTCGGTGGATCCGCCTGTTCTGCTCCCCACCCTGTCTCTGGTGAATCCTCTCACCACCCCACACCTCTGGCGTACACCCCAGCTCTTGTAGGCATAAATAAGTAAATCTTAGAAGAAAAAAAGAGATGGTAAAAGGCTGAGAACGTTCAGCTTTGTACCAAATTGGCCCAATGGAAACGAGGACCCAGCTCCCAGAAGCGCAGGCAGGACATCAGCAGCGAGACTGACAGCCCCCCCACCGGGGCCACCGCAGACGTCCCTGGCCTGGCCTGCCGGCCTGACCCCACCGCCATGAGATGAGCTGTTCTAGTGAGAGCAACAGAACCGGCCAGCAGACGCCTGGCCAGCCCAGCAGTCACCACAGCCGCAGACGAACCCCACGCGGATGTGGGCCCGGCGAGCGCGCGCTCCCGGCAGCCGCCCCGGATGTCCAGCTGGGGAGGGTCGGGGCAGCGTTGTCCGGAAGAGCTAAGAAGATCTCACTTTCACCACCCTTGGTGACTTCTCCGCCACGGGCGGCGGGGCCGTGGACGGGGCGGGTCCGCTCCCACCCGCGGCGCGGTGCCACCAAGGCACCAGGCAGATGCGCTCGGCGAGGAAAGGCGGATTTACAACTCTCGATGGAGAAGTTCCTTGAGCTGAACACCCCAGCGTGCGCGGCGGGGGACGGACACCCATCTCATTCACAGTACACCACAGAGGCCCATCCGGGGCAAATGCCCCGCAGCCTGGGGGCCTCGCACCCGCACAGGCTGTGCGGCCGGGCAGAGCCTTGGTGCGGGGGGGTCACCCACGCACGCTGGAAAACCTGGGACTCAGCTTGCTCCGCGTCCGCGATTCATAGTGACTGTGCGATCTCTCCTTGGGCCTTGTCGATAAAGCAACGAGCGGACCACGGGCCACTTTCCCGTGCACCTCCTCGCCAGCCACGCTGACCAGCCACTCCGATTGCTTGGACACGGCATTGGCACAGACGACCCGTGGAGGCCAGGCCCGGGAGACGTGTGGGGGGCTGCTGGGGAGGAGGGTCCTTGACTGCGGTCCTGTGCTCTCCTGCATCCGGCTCCTTGGTGAGGTCGTGGGCAGAACCAGTTTCTGGAAAGAACCCTCAATCAACAGCAGTGGCTCTCGTGCTGCAGCCGGGCCGAGCTGTGAATGAAAAGCCGACAGTCACTTTTCTTGCGTGCTCGTTTTTTTTTTTTTCTTTCTCCATTAGGAACCCTCATTAGGGTTTCTTCAAAGCGGTTTGCTATTTTAAGGCCTCGGACATTTCCAGCCCTTGCTCAGGGCCACCCTGAGCCTTCACTTATTTACCGAGAGATGCCGAGCTGAGATACGCTACTTCATAATCCACCAATTCTCCTAAACTCGGCTTCTTTCCGTATCCAGGTGAAAGCTGGGGTGAGCCCCCTCAGAGTCTCAGCGGCCACCGTGTTTTCCCCTAGAGAAAGTACTAGAACTGTGGGCCAAACAGAACAGCTTCAAAGCGGTTAGGCAGATTCCAAAGGCCACAAGAAGGGACTTGAAGGCGGGACGGTTTCCACTTCTCGTCCTGACTGCCACGTCGCATCCACCACTGAGGAGACAGCAGCTCCAGTGGCTCGAGCGCCATCTTGGCGGCAGGACCAGTGTTTGAAGCCTGGTCAGGCAGACTCATCCCTGCGTGCCCCCCGCTCTCCCGCTCTGACACGGCCCTGCACGGCCTCCACGATCCCGATGGACGACGCGTCCTCACTTGCCAGCGAGTACTCCAAACACTTTGTGCTTGAAATTAAATTGCACATCAAATACGTGTGAAGCATGTTCTGTGTCAGGGACTGGCCTAGGACCTGAGGCCAAACATTGAAGACACTGCCTGTCCTGGAGAGCCCCAGCGGGAATTCTCAGACTGAGATCCATCAGAGACAATCCACACGTATTAACACTGCAGGGCTCAACCTACTATTTGGGGCTCCTCATCCTCCCTCCCCCGCTTCTCTCCCCCACACACATAAGGCTAATCTTTATGATGGTTTTCCTTTCCTTTTTTAAAAAGATTTATTTATTTATGCACACAAGAACTGGGGTGTAGATCAGAGATGTGGGGGTGAGAGGATTCACCAGAGACAGAGTAGGGAGCAGAACAGGTGGATTAACCGAAGTACACTGCTGAGGGGAGCAGCGGGCAAGGCAGTGGGAATCTCCCTGACCAGGGATGGAACTCATGCTGCAGTGGCTGTGGATAGCTTCATAGGCTGAGACTTAACCCATTGTGCCACCAGGGAGGCCCCGCTTTTCCTTTTCAAAGTCACACCTAGCTTTCCTGCAAGGTGCATAAGTAAAATAAATAAATGGACGGGGAAATATTGTCTTCTTCTCCCCGCCCCCTACATCAGGGATAGCTCAGAAAATTGTGCCATATTCATTTGGAGAAAAAAACTGGACAATTCTAAACCATGAGAATTATTTTTTAAGTATCTACTTGCTATTATATTTTAAAATTCCGATTCATTATTAAGAGATAGAAGACATAGAAAGAAAAATAGCTATTAAACCTTCTCACCCCATTGGAGGACAAGTACTGACGTGATGCTATTTGTAACCTACTTTCTCTAGGCACCTGTAGGTAAACACAGGATCGTCCCGTGGATACTGTTCTATAACTCACTTTTCTTCTACTATATCAGAAACATGTAAGTACAAGTTAGAGGAACAGTTAGGAGCAGACTCTGAGCAGGTGAAGGAGTCCTGAATGGACTCCACCCCATCTCCATTCTGACGAGATCTCTGGCCACATAATCTAACATGAAGCCAACATAATGGCTGCCATTATCTCTGCCAAGCACCAGAAGCAACCTCCCCATGTGACAATTCTTCCCCATGTGTCTCTTTTCCAAGTGTCTCCTTCAAGTACGTCCTTCAAGCAGTACCAGGGTGCAAGTCAGAGTCGAAAAAACAAAAGAGGTCTGAGCCCACATGTGTCCAATTACATGCCAAGTATGGCTGCTCAGCTCCACTCCTAGTTCCCAGTGCCTCCCCCACCCCCAGTCAGGAAGTCAGGATCATGGCATGCTAGGAGTTGTAGTCCTCAGCGTCTGAGATATCTTCAGCATGGAGATGGGGTTGTAGTCCATAAAAATGTCAGGGGGCAGAGTTCATTCACGACATCATTCCAGGCTCAGAGTTTGTTCTTTCTCTAACATCATGACAGCAGGAGGAGAAAGAAACCTCCAGAACTTAATGCAAAGCTTAACCCCCAAGAACCAACCCTGGATGGAACAGACCTGTTGCAGTCAGGGGCTCTGGCCGGCTTGGACTGGAGGAATCGCTGCCCAGGGACTTTGGAGTCTGTTCACTTCTCTTTTTATTTGTGGATTCTATGAATTCACATATTTTCAGAGACAAACAGCCTTCTGGGAAGCCTTCCCTCCTCCTGGGCCTTTGATGGTGACAAAAACATGACAAATAAAAACTCTTGGCCAGTTTGAGGCCAAGAAGCTATTTTTACCTCACAACACAATGAGCGAGTGGCATTTGGAAGCTCTGGTATAATTCTTGATCCCTTATTGCCAAGAGGCATAACAGGCACAGATGGAAAGAAGAATGGGGACTAGCAGAGGGTCACTGCCCCCAGGAGACCAAGGGGTCAGGCGAAAGTTAGAGAAGCATGATCTGGGAAATGCTGCAAGATTTTCTACCCTCTGACTTAAGAATGTGCATGGGAAGGGGTGAGGAGAAGCCTGCTCCCTTCTGGCGAGGCCAGAGTCATCGCGGCTCCTCCCTAACTCTTGTAGGTCAGGGTGGAAACCAGGCTGTTCTGGACCCTCCCAAGGGACCTACACTTTCATGGCTGTAGAAATCACCACTTAGACCCAGCCCTCACCAAGAGCTCCAGGGCTCAGTGGCTGATCAGCCTGCGCTACCGGCCTTTGTCTGCTCTCTAAAATTCCTCCCACTAGCAGGGTCATTGGTCTCCAAGCCAGGAGACTACCAGTCCTGTGATTGCACGGTACCCCCTTTCCTTGTCTAACGCAGGAGACATGTCCTGGAGGGGAGAAGGGTGCTGAGGACACCCTTAAGCTGAGTGGCAGAAGACACAGGTGCTGCTTCTGCTCTCCCTCTCCTGCCCCGAGGTCACGGCACCTTGGTTCTCCCCAGCTGGGACGCTCTTTCCAACAAAGCCAACAAGAAGGGGGGCTCCTATCCCACCTGAATTCATCCCCCACCCCTCCAGGTCCTTTGAGGCTGCCATATCATCAAACAAGCAAGGATGCCCCTGCATGGGTGGGAGAGAGCCAGCGTGGCTGGGCCCTGCATGGCTTCAGACTCCGCCTTAAATACCTCAGGGAAGAAAGGGGAAGGGAAGTTAGGGAGTTTCTCAAAGAAGGCACAGTAGACAAAGGTATGTAGATTTAGGTTCTGCCTTCTCAAGGAAAAGAAAGGAAGGGGGTTAGATCTTCCCAGCAGAGTGAGGGAGAGGCCCTTACAGAGGAAGAGGTTTACCTGTAAATAAGCTTTTCAAAAGCAACCCCCACCCAGCCTTCAGAGCCCCTCCCATGAAATCATCCTTTTGCCAAAGACATATCTGGGGGGGCAGGTTTCTGCTCTGCTACAAGTGTAAGTGGTGACACTAGCTCTCACCTCACTTTACCCCAAGTGCTGCTCAGTGGGGCCACTGATCACCCCAACTTACAGAGGGGGACACAGAGGTGCAGAAAGATGGGAGGGGCTGCAGGGGAGTGAGTTATCACAGTGAGACTTTCCAAATGGGGCCCCGCACAGGCAAACCCCCTGAATGCCAGCTCCGTGAGCGAGGTGTTTGTGCTGCTGGACCTTGAGGACACTGAGGAAGGACACAGTCGGTGGTGGCCACATCACGACTGGCACAGCCTGGCTCTCAGACTGTTTGGTATCAGCCCCGTGCTTCCCCCACCCCCGAAATTTAGAGTCACTGGCTCCCCAAAGACTCTGCCCCTCAGAGAATTTCCTCCCAGAACTCCTGGCCTCTGCTAAAGACTTCTTTCTGGGATTCTGGGAGCCTTATCTCCCCCTCCCCCAGTCCTCCTCCCTCTTCCCTGCTTGGCTTATCACCTGCTCTACTCCTGTCTCTCCCTCCTCTGACTCCATTATCGATCGCAGCCCCCCGCCTCAGCTCCACGCAGCTGCCGCTTCTCCCCTGCGAGCCCGCCCTTTGTCTCCGCTGCTCTGATTATATGCAGCACAGAGGGTCAGGCCCGCTCTCCAAGAAGCATTTATCTCCTGCAACTGCAACACAATCGCTGCTCCCCTCTCTGCTCTTTCCTTCACTGCTAACTTTTTCCCTTTCTCCCCACAACTTGTCCTATTTACTTATTTGCTTATTTATTTATTTATTTATTGTTGCTGAAAATCACCAGTGGTTTGTTTTCACCCTTTTTGTCCTAAATACCAATGTGATAGTTCTAGCAGGCTGGGGCACCGGATAATCCCTCTTCATTTCCTTCTGTTCTGGCCCCTCCTTTCTTTGGGAACGCCCCTGACGAAGAGTCACTTAGTGGCAATGGTCTCATCTTCCACCTGTGCGAATCACTCACATCATGTCCCCACCAGCTACTCGCCCAGAGCCGGAAAGACTGAGCCGGGCAGGAAGGGGAGAGCAGGTTTCTTCTAGTCCCCTGCCCCCCCACACCACCCCCTCAGTCACCCCCACGTGGGCTGTTTGCATGCATCTACCCTTATCCAGGGGAACTTGCAAGGCCCCAGCGATGCAGCCACAGAGAGCGCCGACCCAGGAATACTCTGTTTCCAGATCCCTGCACTTACAGAAAGTTTAATTTATCAATAGGAGACATAAGAGATGAACAATGACAAATAACAAAACAGAAACACAATACCGCATTATAATAAAAGCGTCGTGACTGTATCTCTCGAGATACTTACTGTAGCGATTTCCGAGGGCCGTGACAGCAGAGGAGTCTGAGTCCTCGTTCCTGACCAGAGGTGGGAGCTCAGTGACACCGTATGAGCTGCTCTTTCTTCCTGTTTCTCCCCACCAGGATGTCGGTGTGTTCACAGTGCACCCCAAGAGAGCCTGGGCCGCTGCTCAGAACGTCCTGCCGAAGAAATCAAGTGAAACTCAAATGAGTAGAATCCAGCCTCACCGAAGTCGCCATTATGGGTTGATGCAATTCCCCAAAATTCGTGTGTTGGAGTCCTTGCCTGGGTGAGGGGGTGGGGGTGGGGGGAGGGGAAGAGGGAGAAGAAGGAAGGAGGGAAGCAGGGGAGGAGGGAAGGAGGGGAGGACACAACTGCCGGGGGAAGGAGGGAGTAAGAGAAGAGGAAGGTGACAGAGGGGACTGATGACACTGTCAGCACATCAAGCGCGTCCAGAGCAGGTGTGAGTATTTGGGTTGGTTTCTCCACTTGCCAGCCGCCCCCCGCCCCGCCCCCAACATCTACGCATGGTCCTGCTCTGAGCCCACAGTGTAACCCCTGTGCACCCCGGCGCCTGGCCCCTCAAGTCCTTGCAGGGAGCACCAGCACCCCTCCCACATCACCTCCAGGCCCGGCCCGCCGAGCTCCAGAGCTCGGAGTATCGGTTCCACGCCCTTCCACGCCCTTCCTTCGCTGATGCCTTCAGCTAGGCAATGACAGAAACTACATTTCAACAAAATTTAAGCATTATTTCCAGTAACTTTCACAGCAGCGTTTTGTATAGAAAGATAGACCAACAGACAGACAGACGCACGTAACTGAGTTTTCCTTTGCTAACCATCTAACGCTCTTTTGATTCCTTGTCCAGTCTGAGAAGAAGCCAAGGAGTTCCCCCGCACCCCGACAGCCAGACTTCCTGGCCCACAGAGGCCAGACGTGTCCTCAGCACCGTCAAGTGGTGCGTGGACTGAAGCCCCGGGCGCCAGAGAGAAGGTCCCCTCGTGCAAAGCCCGCGGTGCCACGTTTGCGGAGCAGCGTCAGAGCCGTACGTAGACCTGTGCTGGAGAGCTTCCCAAGGATTTCACATAGTGATGTGCTTGAGAAATTTTACTGTGGACAAGAACTCAGCATTTCCCAAATGTGTTACCTCACAAAGCAGTTCATGGAATTCCTCATGTGCAGAATATTCCAGAAAAATAGTTAACAAAAAAGAACCTAAAATTTACCAGTCACCTCCCACAAAAGTTGGCATATTATTTTATGAGTATTTAAGCATCTGAGAGGGGAGTCAGGAGGTGAGGGTCCCCCTGCCTGTACCTTTCTGATTCATAGGAACAAAGGGGGATCCCCGGGGAGAATGAATGACTGTCTTTTATATCGCAAGTGCCTTGCCTCACTTTATTTTTCCTTCTTAAAAATGCCAACAGAGGGCCTCCCTACGGGGGTAAGGGGTTAAGTCTCAGCGCTATCAAGCTACCACCAGCCACTGAAGCCTCCTCGGCCAGGGAGCTTCCCACAGGGCTCAGCAGACTTCTCCTGTCTCCCCACTGCTCCCCTCAGCAGTGTGTTTCAGTGGATCCGCCTGTTCTGCTCTCCACGTTGTCCCTGGAGAATCCTCTTGCTCCCCCACACCTCTGGCCTACAACCCAGTTCTTGTATGCATAAGTAAATAAAATAAATCTTTAAAAAAAAGGCAATTGTGATGAAAGCAGGCGATGGACTCAATCTTTCTGGTCCAATTGCATTACTGAGATCTAGGCTGATTTTGAACAATTCCAGAAAAGCAACTCTTCGTAGCTTACTTTGTGGGGGGGAAAGACCTTTGTTTTAAAAGTCCTCTGTGAATTTTCCAGTGGCAGGACCTGGACCATGAGTGTCCCTTGGAACTCCCTGGGGACCCAGGTCTTATCTCATCCTGCTGGCGTCTCACTCACCTGCAAAGGCAGGTTGAAACACCACCAAGAAAGGTGTCCTCGCCATTTAACCATCTCCCTGTTGACCCACAGGTCCTGCTTCCTTCAGAGGCAAAGAAAGATGCTCCCGCCCACCCCTGGGGATTGAGCAGGCACCCAGGAGCACAGTCCACTGGCTGAAGTTTCCAGATCTACCTCTGCTCCCTGTCCTCATCAGACACAGTCGGGCCTCATAAAAGTAAAACATGAGCTTTTGACACTTTTACAACATTTATAGCCTCATTTGAGAGCACCTATGCATTGGGCTTTCAACTTTCGTCCACTCGTCTGCACTTCCACCCACCGCCATCCACTTTCTGCCCTACCAAGCCCCACAATTCAGTCTCCAAGACAATCAGCCCCCACCACCAGCCCTGTCTCCTCTCCTCGGGCAGGATCTGAGCAACCTCTGATTCTGCCATTCCCTCCCTGTCCTCTCTTGGCACCCCCTTGCCCTACCACTTGCACCCCAAAAGGCAGCTGCAGACTGACACCCGGCCTGCAACAAGACTGAGTGGGAGGGCACTCCTCGGTAGGAGCTGGTTGGCAGGGCCTGAATCGCTGCTCCTCTGCTCCCTCCACCCCCACCAGCACCACACTTATCTGCAGGTGAATGGAGGTGCACAGGAAACACTCCCAGGGAAATCAAGCCCATCTGCCAGAAGGGTCTGGAGTCCCCAGGGTGGAGGGAGGTCCCTGAGAATAAGGCCCTCCTTGTTTTAGGTGGGTTGGAGAACGGACTCAAATTTCTGAGAAAAGAGGCTTAAACCTAGACTCCACAGCTCACAATACCCCTGAAAGGAACTGAGGGTGTGATGCCCAACACGTCTGTGTTTGGCCGAGTCTCTCATTCTCAGCTGTGAATGGACAGCAGCCTCCCCAGACGCTGAGGCAAAGCAGCAGGTTCAAAGGGCAGGGGGCCCACTGCTGCAAGGTGGCCATTTAAGCCAGCACTGTCTTCCCCCTAGAAATCACCCAAAAGCAACAAAGACAAATTTAAGAAATGTAACAAATGGTATTTTTGGTGAACTAACAATAACCACAAGAGTCACAGCTAACAGTTACAGGCCTGTTACCATGTGCCAAGCGCTGTTTTAAAAACTTCCCACACATGAACTCATTTAGCCCTGCACAAAATGGTAGATACATCCACTAGACCCATTTTTTTTTTCAGATAACATTATTGAGGCACAAGAAATTAAGGGTCTGCGAAGGTGACAGAGTTAACAGATGGAGAGGTAAGAGTAAAACTACGACAGCCTTAACCTCTACAGCCTGTTACCACCCACCAAGACAGAGCAGGCATGATGTGTGTGTGTGCAAAGTCCAGGCCGATTAAATCGGGCAGAAGGCAGAAGTGAAGAAGAGACACACGGGGGATGAGGCGAGGGCTTGGTGGTGGCACTGCTCAGAATGCCACCGCTAAACACACCTGAGGAAGTACAGTGCAGACTGAAATGCAAACACTTCTAATTCCCAACTATAATATGAGTTCTAAGGTTAACAGGGCTGGCAGTAGAAGCTCTTCTTCATTCTGTTGGCTCAGCAACGTAAAGGAGGTTGGGCTTGAAAAAACACACATTCAAGTCATTTTTTTAGGAACTAGCCTGTCTCTGGGGCAGTAGGGAAGACTTTAGATAGTGAAAAGACAACCAGTCTTAGTAACTGGTATCAACATACCCCACCAGTCTCCATCCACAGGGACCTAATGTTTGCTCTAGGAAAATTCAAGCTAGTAAAAGATACAAATTTAGTGGAAACTTACAAAACTTTGAAACAGACCTATCCAAGCTTAAGAGCAGCAAAACTCTATAACAATGAACAATACTTACTAAAAATGTATTGCTACAAGACAGATAAAAGTGTGAATAATCATTTCTCTGAGAATTAAAAAATTAACTGAAAGAATTGTCTCTATGAAGCAAAATTTCAAAACAGAAGGATCACAACTCAGGGTGAAGGTGGTAGAGTTACTGGAAAAGATAAAATATGTCCTGACTATTTCAAGGAAAGAGTACTAGACTGAACCCTAAGAAATGTGTGTGAATGGTCAAACTTTCATTTTATATGATTAACATAACGGTAGGGAAAAAATAAAACCAACTGAAGCTGAAAAATGCATCAAAATGATCTAGACTATGGAAAAAACAAAAGAGGTCAAAGGGGCTATTAATACGAAAATGCACAAAGTAAAATGGAAATAAAAGATCAAGAAGATAGAAAGGAAAAAAAGGATACACAAAGAGGAGATACAAGGGAAATCCAGTCTCCACATAACTGAAGAGTCAAAGAAGACAACTGAAACAAGAAACAGGACAAATATTTACATACATAATGTGGTAACAACTTCTGAAAACAAAGAGAAGCTTGAAGCTACATGAAGCACTAGTGACCAGAAGAAGGCGACACACGGAGTCATCCCCATGACTGGTTTGGGCTCCAAAGATTAGAAAAGTCAGAAAACAAGGGTAGCCTCATGTTTCTCCTCAGCAACGTTCAGTGCCAGCAAGTGATGAAGCAACATTTACATGACACTCAAGAAAAGAAAGTGTGACTCAAGGGTATTATACCCAGCTACACAGACCCTGTTTCATTACAGAAAAGCTGTACTGAGTGGGAGTTTCGTCTCAGTGAGGAAACTACTAGAAACGGACTATAGCCAGGCAAGTGATAACAGAGAACACGAAAGTAAAATGAATACTCCAGAATGTAAATATTGTTGGTCTGTCATCCTAGAAACAGAATTAGAAGGGAGGAGGTGAGCAGAAGAAATGGGAGACAAACTAATATCATTGATCAATGGAGGCAAGTTAAAGTTTCTACAATAGCTGCAAGTCAAAATATATCATTGAATAATACAAACAACATAAAAGGTAAAATCACTGACTGATGTCAGGTATAGTAGAGGAAGAAGGAAGATGGGGAAGAAGAAGAAATACATTTGTTTGGTCATGAAATAAGAATCCAAAATGTAGAGGACCGAAGATATTAGCCAAAGAAATAAAAGTAACTGATAAAGAAAAATGGAAACCTCCCTAAATATCAAGGGAAGATAAGCCAAAAGCAAATAAAACTAAAGATATAACAGAATACATACATATATTAAATTATTTCCTATATAGTATATTGTTTCACACATATATGTAATACACAAACACATTTAAAATATGCTAGACTAAACTAGTATATTTGATGAATGTATTAAATACATTTTCTGCTAACAATATTTGCAACTTAAACGAGTTTATTGGGACATAACTTAGTAGAGAATCTGTAAGTACAGTTCTCTACTAAGATCTATAATTCATTGGCATGAGACTTCCATTTTCATATGTAGAATCAGAAAAAAGGTTTTGAATTTGAATTATGTTTACAGCTAAACTATCAATTAGGTAAAGCAAAGTAATGTTTACACATTATTTTTTTCTGAAAGTAATTTTCAGAAATTTAACTTCTGCACTTCCCTTATTTAAAAATATATCTAGGAGGGTGTAGCAAGCAACAGGATAAAAGCACTAAGCAAGAAAAATATAGGATCCAAGAAACAGAGTGGAACTAACCCCCGAAGGTTCTAGAAGAATCTGAAATAAACAGATTCTGAAATAAATCTAGTAATCTGAAATAAACAGCTGGGTCTCAGGGCCAGGACACAGTATTTCAAAATCCATCATTGAACGAGGGGTCAAAGAGGAACTGAAAGAGTTTAGTGATTTGGCTCCAAGGAGCGACAATTAACCAAAAGTCTTAGATAAATAGAGCCCCAGAAACTTCATTATTATGGCAGCCCCATGGCCCAGAAACATCTTAACAAGGAGGCTGGGTACCCATGCTTTCCTGTCCTCCTACAGCGAAGAGTGTGGGCTGGTGTGTTGGGATGGAGAGCCAGAGAAGCTGCCACACATTAAGACGCAGCCTCCACAGCTCCTTCAAGACCGGGGGCTTCATCTGGGTGGTTTCCTCCAGCAGCCTCCACACTCTGATGGGGCCTGACTGCACAGACTGGAGGGTTTAAACTCCAAACAGCTTCAGATTCCAAGTGAGGCCAGGCAGGAGTGCCAGGGTGCTCCCTCTCCAGGGACAGGCCAAGGAGGACAGGAGATAAATGTCCTCTCCAAACCTCTGCCCTGGTTTGGCTTGTTCTGAGACGCCGCACACAGCCTTTGTGGGGCATCCATCTGCTTGGGCGCTACATCCCCACGACTTTATCCAGTTTTTTTCCCCAAGATTTATTTTTATTTATTTATTCATATAAGAACTGGGGTGTAGGCCAGAGGAGTGGGGGTGAGAGGATTCTTCAGAGACAGAGTGGGGAGCAGAACAGGCGGATCCACTGAAATACATTGCTAAGGGGAGCAGCGGGGAGAGAGGAGAGGTCTGCTGTGCCATGTGGAAAGCTCCCTGGCCAGGGATCGAACTCAGGCCACAATGGCTGCCAATCGCTCAATAGTGCTGAGACTTTAACCCCAGCATGCCAGTGCTCAGAGCTGGTGTGAGCCAGAAGCCGGGCCACCAGGGAGACCCCTTTTCCAGTTTTAATGACTTACCTGCGTGTCCGGGAAGCCAGGTCCCCTCTCTGATGAGCGGGGCTAGCAGGGAGGGCACCAGATGGCTCCCGTTCCCATTCACCAACGCGCCTTTCTTGCTCGTAACCCGCTACTGGTACCCGTATGTGCACAGTTCAGGGATCTTGGCTGTAAACAACAAACACCAACACTGCTTGACAAAAGGAAAGAATTGAAGGGAAGAATGCTGGGCTGTTCTCAGAAAAGGGAAAAGGTCAAGAGACCTGGGTTCAGAATAAAAGATAAAATCCCAGGGCACAAAGCCAGCAAAGCCCACAGGGTGTGGTGTCCTTGGCCTCTGCCCCCGTGGGGTGGTCTCGGCACAGGCACAAATGACCAGGCTGCCGCTCACATGTCACCCCGCCAAGATCCAACCCCTGCTCGTCCAAGAGGGCTTCCGGCTCATGCCAGCTCCGAGCGTGGGCTGCTGGGAAGGAACCGAATGACCCCCCTTCGGCCTTGGTGGGATGTTCCCAGATGACAAAACTTTTGTCTTATATTGTGTATGTTTTGTATCTGGGGTAACCTGAAAAACAAGCATCTCCTCTGAAGAGAGCAGAAAAGCATTATTTTTTATTTCTTTTGTCAAAGAGAAGAATAAAGGTAATGAGAAGAGCCGCGGGGTCGCGGGAGATCGTGAGCCAATAGGAACACTAGAATAGACAAGCACTGCTGGCATTTTGACTGTGTGGCCTCAAACTTTGAATAAATTCTAGAAAACTGGATACATCATACATCATAATGGGATCAGCCTTGACCAAGACCACGGAGACCCTACTGCGCTATTCAAGAGGGCCAGGAGGGGAAGAAGAAGTGGTGTTAGTTTCTTCTACTTAATTATAGTCAAGAAATGTTGTTTCAAATTAATGTATCGGAAAGTGAAGTTTGAGGCATATTATTAAAATGAATTTAAAAAACCTATCGAATAAATCCTCAAGAAAATGGACAACAGAAGAAGAGAAGAAAGTGGAACTAAAATGATTTCTTAACTACTATCAAAGGCTGACAAATTCGATGGCAAAAGTCTTAGCACATTAATCAGAACTGGCAGAGACAAAAAAAAAAAAAAAACAATGCAAAGCAGCAGAGGAAGGCTGCAGGTAGGGGAAGGTTTTGGTTTCGATTTTCTAGCGCCCTGCGAAGACAGACACCTTGGAGTAAGGTCCTTGCTACAACAGGTCTCAGCCCCCAGGCAAGGCTCAACAAGGAGACAGAATTCAGGAGACCAAGGCAGTAGCTCCTGAGTGAGGGACAAAGGAATGTTCTAGAACCCCAGGAAATAAAACACCTGTCCACGTGCTGCTGTGCCTGCCCTGAGGCTGAGGGTGCTGCCAGCCAGGTAGAGGGTGGCGGACACCAAGTGCGTCAGGGGGACCCAGACCCCTGGGGCAGCAACATCTGTGGGGTCCTTTCAAGACGGAAGTTGGCCTCAAATTCCTGTCCACATAATGAACTCTGCAACTGCAGCCTACACAGCAGCTGAAAAGCTAGCAGAAAAGTTAGGAACTTAATCTACACAGACAGTCGTTTTTCTGGGGAGGCACCCCCAGAGCCGGCTGGGGTGGGGGCTGGCCTGGCTATGTCCACCTCGCCCCCCAGCCTGTTAGAAATGCTGCTTCCCGCCCTCTCTGGCACTGGGAAACCAGCAGGTGTTGGCTGGCGACTGATCACCTGTGATTGATCTTCCAGTAATCATGCTGGGCAGAGGTGTGGAGATTCTTCACGTAAAATGTCATAGAGCCTCAAGTTTCTTGGATTGGGGTGCTGGACGCATTTCTGCAACGAAAATATGGAAAAATACGTCTTGACTTTTCCGACAGCCCAATAGTTACACCACAGAGAGAGAGAGCGACTCAACTGTGCCCCTTTTATTCGGGGGAGAAATTCAGTTCTAGTCGCGGTGATAGGAAGAGAGAGGGATCGGTGACCCACAGGTCAGCTCCGCAGGGGCAGGAAGCTGCTTGGGTCAAACACCCCTCACCCGCACGGGGCACCGGGTCCTCGCATGCAATGGCACTTTGAGTGTCCTCTCAGTCCTGACCCAGGTCGCTGGACGCCGGCGGGGATTGCCTAGCTCTGGTGTGGTGAACACGAAGACCGGCCACCGGCGGCGATGAAATCCACACGCGTGACCCCGAGCTGTGCGCAATCAGCATCCCCAGCTACCCACACAGTGGCGTCTGCCCGCAGCCTGCGGTTTTTCTCCCAAGAATACCAAAATGTTATTTTAACAATGATCCGAAAGTGCTAGGGGTATGATTCCTTTTTCTTCTTTTAAAAAGATTCATTTTTATTTATTTATGCATACAAGAATGGGGTGCAGGCCAGAGGTGCAGGGGTGAGAGGATTCTTCAGAGACAGAGTGGGGAGCAGAACAGGCGGATCCACTGAAATCCACTGCTGAGGGGAGCAGCGGGGAGACAGGAGAGGTCTGCTGCGCCCTGTGGGAAGCTCCCTGGCCCGGATCTCACTCAGGCTACAGCAGTGACAGACTGCGACTCAACTCCTAGGCCCCGGAGGAGGCCCTGATTCTTTTTTTCTAAAGAAATTCGAAAAGCACTGAGAGCACGTGGTGAACTGGACTGCGGCTAGTTCCTGGTTAACTGAGGAATCAGTTGTCCGTTGTGACAAGCAGGTCAAACTCTGCTCAGAAAGATGTGAAAATAGGGGAGTGAGAAGTGGACTCCGTGGGAAGAAGGCGATTTTCGACGGCTAATAAGTCATAACTGAACACCCCCGTCTTCTCTCTCATTCAGCGTCTTTGCTAAGAACCGAGAACAGGGATTTCCTGCCCCTTCCTTGGGCTCTGAGCGCTCTGACGGACCTTCCTGGGGTGAAAAAGCAGAAAGCTGACGCGCAGGCCGAGCCCCGGGCCTCCTGACACCCGCGAGACCGCCACCAGCCCGGCGCCACTATGGGCCTTGCGGGCGACGTCCGCGCCAGGCAGACGGCACCGCGCTGGGGAAGGAGAGAGTTTACCTGAGCGAAAGCGCTGGCGGGCCCACGCCGGGCTCCCCATCTCCACGCCAAGGACCAGAGGCCACTGGGGCACTGACCAGTCAGACAAGCCCGCTCCGCCCGGACTGCGTTGCACTCGCTCCACCCGGCGTCTGCCTGCGCTGGCCTCAGGCGGAGAGAAGGCCCTGGGGGCAAAGCCCAGGCAGGCCGCGGGGGAGGCCGCACAGTGCAAAGTTGGGCCTCCGAGCCCTCCGACCACAGGACTGGGCCCCGGCCGAAGCAGGCCTCGGAGCCCGCCGAACCCCTGGTGGGAGCTGGCGACTCCTGACCTGAGACCATAAACTGCACAAATTGTCGCTGCCACGTGCGCCCCGAGATGGCCACTTTGGGGGACGCTCAGAGCATCAGCTCGCTTATTCCCTGCGGCTTGGGTCAGCCTGTGCGCGAACGGCCCGCGAGCCGAGGGCGCCTCCGGCTGCGGCGCGAGACCTGCGCGGATGGGCCAAGAGCCCCGTAACCTGCAGCCTTCAGGGCTGGAAGCAGAAGTGGCTGCTGGCAGATGAGGTGGGTGGGAGCAGGGCAGAGGCAGGCGATGGACGGAAGATAGGCAGGGGTGGGGGGGGCGCTGGAGCGGGGCGCCCCAGCCCTCCCGGCCCTCCCGCCCGCATTGTCCCGAGACAAAGGGGAGCTCGGGCCTGTTGTGAAGATGCCTCTGGGAAAAATCAGATTAGGGCGTCTGCCCGCCCGGTCATCGCGTCGGGTTGTCTCAAGAAAGATCCCATTGGGCTGGGTCAGGGCGGTGGACGGACTCGGAGGCCCGACGGGCCGCGCTGCTCAGACGCGGGAGCTCCAGCGAGAAAGAGCTTGGCGCCCGGAGTCGACGGGCACCAGGGGGCCTGAAGCCGCCGGAGGGTTGCAGACGCGTGTCCTGGCTGCTTGGCGCGGAAGGCAGCGGGTACCCGGCCGGACACCAGCGGCAGGTGGGCGGGAGGGGCCGCGGCTCTCCCCAGTGTCCGCCTCAGAGCTGGCTTCCAGGGGCGCTGGCCAGGGTGGGGCCCACGAGTCCTGCGGGCGCCCGGGGACCCTTCTGGGCCGCTCCGCCTGCCCGCGCCTCTGCAGCAGGCGGGACTAAGCGTGGGTTTCGGAGCCCGCCGGTAGCAACGTCCGGCCTTCAAGGCGGCGAGTGGGGCGCGACCCTGCGGAGTCTTGTGCTGCCCACCACGGCGGCACCGACCGTGGCCCGGCGGTGAGATCCGAAGACGAGTGGGCCCTCTCCATAAAGGAAGCGGGGTCCAGGGCGCAGGGAGCGGTTGGGGAGGCAGGTGAGGCCTCCAGGGAGGCCTCCGGCAAAGCCTGCGCTGGCTGGTGAGACTGGGGGGGCAAGGCCAGAAGGAGGGGGGCAGCGGCTACCGGGCCGCTTTGAATGTGGACTTGGGCCCTTGCTAAGCCTTTAGGGCAGGGCCGTGGGGCGACAGCAGGCCGAGGCCCTCAGGGGAAGTGAAGACAGATCCTGGGGCCCTCGCCCTTGGATCTTCCTGCTGCTTCAGGAAAGCTCTGTGGGCGAGGCTCAGTGCCTCTGCTTGCAGACTCATTACCAGAGGCCCGAGTCCTGGTAATCCACTTCCTCGGCCTCTGATGACGCGTCCTGAATGACCCTGTCCCGCGCCCATCTCCAGACTAACGTCTCTGGGAGCCAAATGCTGCCAGGGAACAGTTTCCCTGGGGCCATTTTGGTCCCTGAGTCTCTTCCCTCCTTAGAACACAGAGTGATTTAATTGGGCCCCTGGGTCAACCAGGCTGTTCAGAAGATGCTCTAGAATACGAGGCACTTCTCCTAAGACGGTGATTTCAACTAAGAGGAAGCAAATCCTTGAAAAACTGGCCACCCAGATAATGGCAGAAGTCTCTCCAAGATGGAAGCTAATAGAAAATCTTGCTTGAAATATTTATAAAATCTGTTCTGAGGGCACTTACCCACCCCCCAGGGAGCCCCTTTGCACAGCTGTGTGATGTGCGACTGCAGAGGCCTCTTACTTCACTAGGACCTCAGGTTCCCCCAAGAGGAGTTTGCTTCAGACAGGAAAGAATCACCAGCTAAGAGGACACACGTCAGCGCGAGTATTTGCATTTGGACGTTTGCATTAAAAAGAAAATCTCTTTGTACTGTTCTGTTGGGTATTTTTCAGTTAAAGCTGCACCCCCCGGTGTAAATGGGGCTCGGCTCAGCAGAGCAGAGGCGGGTGCGTCGGGGGGCCCTGAGTCCGAACTCAGTCTGAACTGACCAGAGGAAGGACAGGAGGAGCCCTGCCAGGTGCCTGCAGGTGTAGTTGGTGAGATTAGGGAGCAGGCTGCTCTTGGAGGGACCCCCAGGGAGGGCCAAGGGTTCTCTTCACACTGTTTCTTCTGATTCTGTCACCAGCAGTTAGAGGACGGAGGCACAGGGAGCGCTGGGGTACAAGGAGGGCGGCTGCCGGCAGGCCTGGACTCACAGACGTGGCGAGCCGTTCACTGCCCCTTCCTGGCCGGGCCGGGCGCCGCCTCCGCATTCGTCCCCGGGAAAAGCGATTCGGCTGCTTTGCTTCATGTGTCCGTTTATTGATCCCTCCAACCAAGCTTGAGAGAGATTCCCAGCCCCATTTTTCAGCTGAGAAAACTGAGGCTCGTGGAGAGGGAGATAGTCCCGAGAATAAGACAAATCGGGAACGGGAACGGGCAGCGCCAAACTGGGAACTCGCCCCGCCTGACCGCAACGCCCAGGCTTGAACTGGGACCTTGGAGCAGAGAATTTAGGGTGGAATGGAGAATTTGGGGTGGACGGTCTCCCAAGGACAGCCCCTGAGGTGGGGAGGGATGATGACGAAATCGTCGCCTAACCCTGGCGAGGCAGGTTTCTGGGAATCTGAGGTGGACTCAGAAAAGATTGCCAGCCAGAGGTGGGGCAGAGAGGATTATGGGTCTTGGAAGGCTCCCCCCCAACACTGACCTGACCCCCAGGCGGTCACTGCCACAGTGATTGCACCCAAGGACGCCATAAAAGCACCTCTTGTCTTGCAGGGCTGTCGCGTGTCCATGCCGGCGTCTCTCTTGCTTTTTATTTTCCTTTTTTCCCTCAATAAACTTGCCAGTGTGGACGAAGAGGAGCGTCTGCTGGCTTCTTTCTCGGAGGGGCCAATGCCCCCACGCACTGAACCCCATCACCTGACCCCAACATCACCACGCGGGCAGTGGAGAAGAGCAAAGATCCGGCCCCCAAACGTGTTCTTTTGGTGCACTGCTGGGTGAGGTTGCTCTTTAAAGACACTCACACGTGCATGTCAGTAAGGGTGGTACAGGGCAGCCCCCATATAAATGGGGTGCCTGTCTGTGGGTTCTCACCCGTGCACTTAAAAGGGACTTATAAGACTCAACTGCAGACACACACAATAAAATTGATAGAAGGTTTATTTACAAAAAGGGAAGGAAAAAAATAAAGAATAAATTGGTGAATGCCTCCTACCAGTTCCGCTGAGCTGGAATCTTATGGCCGGCTCAAAAAAACTTGGCAATAAGCAACCACGAGCAACAGTCCCCTCCAAGCTCACAGGGCTGGTATTAAATCCCCAAAACTATTTCTTAACTCCTCCCTCAGCCCTCAGCATCCTTGCTTGGTGATGAAGCATTCTGGGATTCGTAGTCCTCGGTGTCTTGGATCTCTCTGGCTTGAGGTGAGGTGGGGTCCTGGGACACTCCCCTTTCCTGAGCACCCCCCTCTTACAAGGGGACCCCTCAGCCCTGGCTCTTCACGGAGGGCACCCCTGTCCACCTGCCGGCTGGGTAACCTCACGCCTGGCCTCTCCTTCCTCTCCCCAAAGTCCGCCTGTCCCTGGGTGCCCCGCTTGGATCTGGGGTGAAGCACATCATTCTCAAGCATCTTTGTGGCTTTTCCTCTCACCCCCCCATGCTTACTGGATTATTCACCAGCCTGGAACCCAGAGGGGCCGGGGTGATCGCTGCACCCCAACTTTCCCCGACTTTCCTAAGGGAAAGTCAGCCAGAGGAGGACACTCCCCGGCTTCTGAAGTGTGTTTTCTCTGTTTCTGGGTGCTCATGCAGGCCGGGGGGTAGCCCTGGGGTGTGTGGGGGGGCCCTGGGTTGGGGGGGTTTCAGGTAGGGAGGGGTGCTGCTAGGAGAACAGCCCGCTTCTCAGTCACGCCTGGGGCGGCTCCGCCCCCACAGCAAGCACAGAACAGCACAGGCGGGGAGAGCAGCAGGGTGGCGAGTGCGAGGCCCTTTGATCTGGGGGCCTGGGCAATTCTCTAGGGCAGAGGGCCCAGCCCAGCCCGCCACCCTCCCCCATCAGGTGTGGCCCTGGTGGACTTCCAGAACACTGTGGAAGCCGGGGCAGCCAGCTACTCCCCCTCTGGGGCTCCTGATGGGGGAAGTAAAAGCAAATTGATCTTTAGCACCTCCGGGAGGCCCCTGTCCGAGATCAGAAAGCCAGAGATAGCGCAAGGGGGGGGGTGAGGAAGAAGTTCAATAAAGGAAAGGGGTGCCAGGGCAGATCTAGGGCTTCTGGGAGCCAGTTCTCCCCCAGTAGGAGGAAGCCGAGACTGGGGGAGATCTGCGAGCTGGGCAGGAGCAAGTGCCAGGCCAGGGCTGCGGGCCGGCGGAGACGCACTTCCTCCCGGGCCCTGCCCGCTTCTCAGGCGCCCTCCAGAGCGTGGGAACCGGCCAAAGGCTTCTTAGAAGCAGCAGGCGCGGCCTTCCCTGGAGAAGCTGGGAAAGGGGGAAGCTAACGCGGTGGGGATTGAGGAAACTCCGGCTGCGCAGGGAGCGCCCAGCAACAGCCCCCACTGATGTCGTTTTCCCGAAGGATTAGAGAGCAGAGCGGGGTCCTTGGGTCCCCTCTGGGAAAGATTTTGTTACAGGGTAACCCCGTGGGGTGCCCGTCTGGGTTCTCACCCATGAGCTTAAAAGAGACTTAAAAACTCAAATGCAGGCACACACAATAAAATTAATAAGATTTATTTACAAAAAGAAAAAAGAAAAGATAAATTGGTAAAAACGTCCTACCAGTTTCTCTGAGCTGCACTCTTCTTGCCTACTCAGGAAAACTCTTGTCAATCCACACCACGGACCAATAGCTGCCCCCCAAGCTCACAGGTCAGGTATTTAAATGCCCAAACCATTGCTTAACTCCACCCTCGGTCCTCAGCATCCTTCCCTCGGTGATGCTGGCATTCTGGGATTCTAGGGGTCTTGGCTCTCTCTGGCTTGAGGTGGGGGTGGGGTCCTGGGACACTCCCCTTTCCCGAGGACCCCCCTCTTGCAGTTTCACCAGAGCTCCCTTCGGCAGCACCTGGCGAGTTTCTCCAGGAGGCATTGACTCAGTTGCAAAGAACAGGTTTTTTAGAAAAAGGGGCAAAGGAGTATAGGACACTCTCACAGACACAAGCGGGCGGAAAGGGCCGCCCCTTTGTGGAGGCAGGTTGGGTTTTTATCCTCTTTCTCTGGGAGGGGCTCATCTTCCAGGAAGGTTCCTGTTTGCTGGGAACTCGAATTAGACGAGACGGAGATTCTGCAAGGGGCTCGATCGCCGCGTCTTTGCCGTCTGGCTCCTTCCTGCGTTCTGTAACAGGTGCTGGGCCCAGGGACTGTGTTCATGGTTGTGTCAATTCCTTCTCCCCCCACTTCCGCATCTGATTTTAACCTCGAGTTAGAAAATGGAGTCTTAGCTCCTCCATCACCATCACCATGAAGCGCCCTCCCCGAGATTCAGCAGCAACCCCCGCGGGGCCCAAGAGAAAGGGGTGAGCCAGGGCGAAGCACTGGACAGGACACAGCCGCCCTCACGGCTCTCCACATCGGGCCACGGCTGCACAGGGGCCTTCTGAGGGTCATTTGTAGTTTTTCATACATTTCTGTGGTGTCCCTGCCAGACCCTTGGCCAGAGACCCTCTGCATATCTCCCTCTCTGCACCACCTCCCCACCCCCCACCCCCACCCCCACCCTGTCCCCCGTCCCCTAGGGATGCAAAGGGACACGCGGCTCCATCCCCACCTGCGCTGTGCCCGCAGGGCAGGCCATGGAGCCATCTGCTCGCGGGGAGGCGTGGGTGCAGCTGGGCAGAGCTGAGACCCCGGGTGGAACGAGCAGGGCCTAAGACCCCACTTTGCCATTATCGGCCATGAACCCTTGGGGGAGCGACTTCAGCCTGTCATGGAGGGGGAGTGGGGGCCAGCCCCCCACCCCGGAAGCTGAGAGTCACACTCCTCACAACTTCAGTGCTTGAACTCAGCAGCGAAAACAAAGTCCGCAGGAAGCTGGTTCTAGTCGGGTGCAGATGATGCCGTTTTAGAGTCGATGGGTTTGAGAGCGGAGCGGGGTCCTCGGGTTCACTCTGGGAAAGGTCTCCCCAGAGCTCCCTTTGGCGGCACGTGGTGAGTTTCTCCACGAGACAGAGACTCAGTTATACTTAAAGAACAGGGTTATTAGGGCAGGGAAGTAAAGGACACTTGTGCAGACACACGCGGGCAGAAAGAGCTGCCCCGCTGAGGGGCAGGTTTGCTAAGAGAGGCCTGCATGGTGCAGGTCACGGGCAGACAGGCAGGCCGCTGCCCTGCAGAGAGACAGAGTTGGTAAAGGACAGCACCTGCATGGGCACAGGTGGGCAGAGAGATGGCTGCCCCGAGTTCTTGCCGGGATGGCACTGATATAGCCTGCTTTCAGTTGGGAGGGGCTCAGCTTCGAGGAGGGCTGTCTGTTTGCTCGCTGGCTAGAGTTAGAAAAGAGACCTGATTCTACAATGGGCTCAATCTCCCTATCTTTGCCCCCAGACTGCAAGAAATAAAAAGGAGGGTGTCCAGTGGGGAGGGGTGTCCAGGAGCCAAGTCTCCACTTTGGGCGCTCAGCCGCAGGGACAGCCAGCCTGACGGGCTTCCGGCTCCGGGAAGTCGGGCTTTGAGGGGGACAGCCCGTCCATCCTCAGGGGCCCTCCAGGGAGGCCCCAGTCGCCACGCTTCCACATCTCCGCGGTTGGGACGTGCGTCTCAGCCCCGCGAGTCCAGGACTGCCCGTATTCTACCATCGCAGCGGCCTCTGGCGCTGGCTCCTCCGGGATAAAGCGGGGTGGGGAAGCCTGGGGGGCGTGCGGGGGGGTGGGACCATCCTGGGCAAGCCAAAGAAGCCCCAGGGGCTGGTGTGTGGCTGCTTCCCCAGGCACCCGCAGGTGGGCGAGCTAGTGACTGCGGGAACCAGCTCAGGCTGCCGAGGAGCCCCAGGAGGGGGGGCACAAAGCCCCCCAGAAGCCCCAGGAGGGGGGACACAAATCCCCCCAGAAGCCCTGCTCTTTCTGTAACTACTGACGTGACTTTAACAAGTCATTGAACCTCCCAGGGCCTGGAGGCCTCCAAAGTAACCAGGAATAATCATTTAAATAAGAGTCATAACAAAGCCCCCCAGGGCGCAGCAGAACCAGGACAGGCTCTGATTGGAGATCACAGACTTGAGGCCTTTTGAAATGCTAAGTGCAAAAAGTTTATAAACAGCAGAGTGTTGGGGCAGGGGAGGGGCCTCGGGGATGCAGGCAGGTAAGCGCGCAGGGGGTGCTGGGAGGTGCAGCTGGGGGGAGACGCAGCTGATGAACCCGAGGGGGCCCCACGTGGACATGGCGGACCCCACACAAGGTTGCTAGAACCCCAGGCCCTTTCTATGGCTCAGTCCTTCCCTGGAAGGACCCCAGGAAGCTCCAGTGGGAAGGGCTCCCCACGCAGCCAGCCGGGTTCCCGGGGTCAGTGTTTGGTGTTTGGGAGGCCCCACCCCTGGCCAGCACCAAAGAAATCACAGCAGCAGGGGGCGTCGGGGGTCAGAGGGTGGGCGGGCTGGGAAGCTGCGGGGACAGGGGGCAGCCTGGGCTGGAGGGAAAGCACTTTTGCGCCCAGCTCTGCTCCCGCCGGAGCCATCCAGGTCCGATCCTCCCTGCAGGGTTTTCCACAGCTGGGGTGGGTGGGGGTGCTGGGGGGGGACCCCGCAGCAGCGTGGCAGGGAAATGGATTTTCCCAGAATGTGCATTTCCTGGACAGACTCCTGGCCTGGGGACCCCGGGAATGGATTTCTTCTAAGAGCGAGGGGCCACTGGCTCCCCGCACCCCGGGGCCAGGGCAGGGTCAGAGCGGACCCCGCGGAGAAGCAGGGACGTCGGAGCAAGGAGGCCGATGCTTGCGACCCCTCCATCCGGGCCACCCCGTGAGAGCCCAGAAGGAGGGGAAAACGGCGATGAGGGACTACTTACTGCAGGGGCGGAGCAGTTCACAAGGGCGTCGCAAATGACGAGGCTCCTTGGTTTCCCTCCGAGGGGCAGAGGCCCTGACAGCCTGAGGGGGCCGTGGGGCTGCTCGAGGGGCGGGATGGGGCCAGAACCCACTGCTGCCCTCAGGTTCCCTGGAAGCCTGTGTCCCCGCTCACCCCCGGGCCTAGCACAGGGCCTTTGGGGGGCTAGCGGGGGTCAGGCTAAGGAGTCAACGTGTGTGTCATTCTGGGGTCTGCCAGGTCTGAACCGGCCCAGGTGACGTGCTCCGGGGCTTCGTTTTGTCATCAGCCCAGGCCGGCTCCCAGCGGCCTCAGCAGGGGGCAGCGGGCAGCGGGCAGCGGGAGGCCTCTGGTTTGTTACTCTGAGTCCCCAGACCCTGCTCGGGCCCCACCTCCTCCAGGCCACAGGGACTATCAGCCCCCCGGGGCCGCCGCCAGCCCCCAGCTGCCCCCGCCAAGTGTCCACTGACTGTCCGACAGGTCACCAGGCCCGTGGCCCAGCAGGACGGCCCGGCCGCCGCCTCCCGGTGCCTCGTCCTCTGGTGCCCGCGGGCCCGGCCGGGGGATCAAAGTCAAGGGCAGGCTCCTTGGAATCAAAGACTCCCCTGCAGGAGGAGGACAATGGCGGGGCCGCCCTGCCCGCCGGCCATGTGTTTGCAAACATCTGCACCTGGGCCGCACCTGCCGCGCGGCTGACCTGGGCGGCCCGCACCTGCCGCGCAGTGTCCTGTGGCTCCCCCCGGCTGGACGGTGCCGCCGAGTGCGCCTGCACCGCGGGCTGGGCCGGGCGGAGGCCTCTGCAGGGAGCTTCCTCGGGCGCCTCCTGACCTTGGGCCGGCCTCGCGGGCAGAGCTGCGGACGCAGAGCTTCGAGGGCACCAGAGGCCGGTGGGGACGTGCTCTGTGGGCGGGAATGAGCCCGCTGGGGGCACTGGCCGCTCCGACGGGAGGCAGGGGAGCCCTGCAGCCCCAGATGTGTGTGCTGACTGGTGCCCACAGACCAGAGGCCCAGTGGGGGGCCCGGTGCTATTCTTCATGAGCAAGCGTGCGGGGCTCTCCACCAGCTAGGGCCAGTGGGGCCGCACCGGACCCCTGGGTCGCTGCCCCAGGGGACACACAGCCCCACATTCTCAACGCCCCCCCGGGTTTCCACTGATTCTCCAGGAACCGCCAGGGTCTCACCGTGCCGAAGGGAGGAGACAGGCCTATCAGCTCGGAGAACGGGCCTGGCGTGCGGGCCAAAGCGACGCCTGTAGGTGGTCTGCGGGGGTCCCGAGCCCAAGCGTCCATCCACAGCCAGACCTGGAAGCCCAGGGGGCTCGAGGGGACAGTTCTTCTCGCAGGGAAACGAGCTCGCTCTGTCACCGGCTGCCGAGTGTTCTGGATAAATACCTCTCTCTGCGTCTGAGCGAGCGGCGGGGTCTTCCTGTCCCAGTCTCGCCCGTGTCTAGTGTGCCGCACACGTCACCCCGGCGTACTGAACTTTCTAGAATGTGTTCCGACACCATGTTCGTCTGCACGGCCTTTCCGTGACTCCCGAGGGTTCAGGTGAGGTTCTGACCCCCGAACCTGCTGTCCTCCGTGACCTTGCTCCCACCTCCTCCCCAGCCCCCTCCGGTGCCTCTTCCTGGCGTACGGGGACAGGCACATCCCGTGATGGAGCCGGGGGGTCAGGCCCCGCATCTGTGCACACGCGTCTCTTTCTGGAATGACATTCTCCTTGCTAATGTCGCAAGTCGGCGGCTCACACTCGCCCCACCCGGCTGGCGAGCCCCTTGTGTCCCCACGCGCCAAGCCCCCTCCCCTCAGCCCCTGCACAGCCAGCGCCCCCAACTGTGGTCCCCCGTTTCCTCAAGTTCCAGGGAGAGCACCGGGCGATCTTTGCACCCCGTGTTTGGCAGGGAGCCTGTGGTTTGGTGTTGCTCCTCTAATATCCTACAGCAACTTCGCCCATGAAGTGGAGAAAGGAGTCACGTGTGTGGGCACAGAGGGCCCCCTGGGGCTCGGGGGCCGGCAGAGAGGCCCCGAGAGGGCTTGAGGCTGTGCTGAGGGCCGGCAGGGCTGCCTGTGGCGACGAACGACAGTGCCCCGACCTTAAGGGGCCCCCACTGGTTGTCACCGTCCCCCAAAGTTACCTCCTGTCCCCGGCCCCCTGTTTCACTTGGCCCTTTTGGATGAGGGCGGTGGGGTTAGCTACACCCCTGGGGTCTCTGCTCTGGCCTCAGTGGTCTGTATTGTCATGTTGTTCTCTGGCTTAGGCGGATAATCCGGCGGAGGCTGTATCTAGGTGCACCCACTGAAGGACCTCCTTCGGCAATCGCCACATGGTGTCAACGCTCCTCTTTTCGTCAAATACTTGACAGTGCGGCTGGGATAGTCCGAGGGAGGCAATCTGGGGGGTCTCTAGACAACCAGGGTCACGGAACACCATCACGCTTGCCGAAGCATCCCCTCTGCCCCTTCCCGGCGCCATGCGGCTTCCCCAGGGGACAGGACTGGCTCTAGGCCTCTGCGGGGCGCTGCCCCGGCCCCATCTGCCTCTCCTGGCCCAGGGATCTGTCCACAGGGACCCGCAAACCAGCCCGACCCAGGCCTGGGACGGCAGGGGCGCTACGGAGCCCCAACTGTCCAACCACGGAGAGGCCGCGACCAGGCGCAGCCTGCGGCACAAGCAGGGACAGCTCGGGCTTCATCTTTAGGCAGGCGCGTCACCAAGATTCCTTCGGAGCAAGAGGGCGTTAGCATAAAGCCCCCTTTGGCATCTCTGGGGTGGTGGGGAGGCGTCGAAGGGGCAGGATGCGAGGCAAGGAGAGTGGGGTTCCCGGAAAGGCAGAGCCAGCACCCACAAGGGCAGGCCTGAGCAGCTGGTCCTCGCACACCTAACCTGACCTTGCCCAGACCTCGGTGTCACCTTCTTGTGCCCTGGACTCGACCCAGCCAGGGAGGTCGCCGCCCCAGGCCTGGGGGTCCGTGCAGGGGGACGTGCTGGCTGCCCCCTCCAGCCTGGCACTCAGCACCCCACAGCACGGCAGGGCCGGGCGGAGGCCAGTGGCTGGGCCCAGCCCAACGGCCACGCCGATCCTCGGGCCATCCAGGCTCCTGGTGGCCCCTAAGGAGGCCGAGGTCAGCAGTGCTCACTCCCTAGGAGCCTCCACCTCTGCTCTGCTCCCCAACCGGCAGGAGCCCCCTTGCAGCGGTGGGTGTGAAGACGGGCCAGAGCCGCCCACTGGGGAAGGCCTGCTCTCTGGGGCGACACTGCGTGTTTTAGAAGGGGGAGAAGCCACATCAAGAGACAAGGGCTAGAAGACGAGAGAGAGACAGAGAGAGAGATGGGGGGAGGGGAAGAAGGCAAGGTGGGGGGCCCCGCTGGAGGAGCCAGGCGGGAAGGCCTCTAGCCCTCGGGGCCGCTGGCCCCACTCTCCCTTCGGCCACGCTCCAGCCAGGCTGGATGACACAATTCCTGAATTGGCTCATCTCTCCTCTGCCTGGGCTCACCCCATTCCAGCCACCGAGTGATTGGCCAAGGACTGTTGGGGTTCAGCACCGAAAGGCCCGAGTCCCCGGAAGCCCTCCGTGCTGGGCACCCCTCCCTGCTGCCTCTGCCAGGAACTGGTGGCCTCCAGCCCTGGCCGGGAACCCCTTTGCCGCCCCCCGTGTTTCTCCCCGCAGACGTCTGTCCCTCCCCGGCGTTCGCTGTGCCAGCCACGTGGAATGGAGCCAGGCCCTCTGCCCGGCCCCTGCCCGCCACGGACTCACGGTCTCGGGGACACAGCACCTCAGCACTTTCCACACGGGGTGGGGGAGGAGTGGGTCTGTCTGCCATGTCCCTGCCGCTTCCACTGGTGAACATTAAAGAAGCCAGAAAAGGGGGAAGCCAGCCCGGAGACCCAGGGCTAGAAAATCGTTAAAAAATGACAAAAAGTCCTGAGATTCACCCCAGGACTATCACTGACTCGTTAATGACACGCCCTCCTCGGAATTCTCAGTGCGGGTGGGAAATCGTTTGTGATTATGTGTTTGAGCTGCATGGAAAAAAAAGTAGTCGCCATAATTCTACTTCTAAAGAAAAAAACACAATGTGTTTTCTTAAGTGCGATAGTCACACGGTCATTTTGGAAAATTCAGGATATAATATGCACGTCTACGTTTGTACACGTGTGCCCTGCACCATCGCCCAGTTCTGCCCACTGAACATCTTGTTCCATAAGTACAGAGAAATGCAGACGTGGATTTTAAAATGAAACGAGGTTTCACTACCCATCACCCAGTTTTCTAACCTCTCCACAGGGGAGGTGCCGCCGGGGTGTGAGTGTGCCCCATCGTATCAAGTAACTGCCTAAATTTAATTATTTGGGTGCTCCTTTATATTTTCACCACTCCCTTATTACAGGACAATGGGGTCTGTTCTTGTTTCCACGATTACAGATAATCCTGCAAGAGACCGCCTACAAAACACAGATTTTCGCTGTCACCCAATGAGGGGTGCGAGATCGGCCCCTCACGACGGAAATCCAGGGGCGAGAAGCAGACCTATTTCAAGGCATTTGGTACATATTATGCTCGCACTTCTACTGATATTTTGTAAAAGTTGGTTTTCCTGTACATTTTGCCAGCCAACATATACATCATCGAGTCACAATCTCTGGAGTTGCCAAAAGCCTTTTCTCTGTGAATGTCAACTTCACGATCGCCAAGTACACAAAAGCAGGAGAAATAAATCCAGGGGTGGCTCGAGCTAAGGAAAAGCCCAAACAAGCCCACTCTTGCGGCATGGTAGTTAAGCTGTCTTCTTAAGCGCCGCTCAGTTATTGCTGCTTATTCGTAAGGGCAACAGTGCCAGCTGCTCACCTGGCCGAGCGAGCTCTCCAAAGAAAAGTCCCCATATGTTGCGGAGGCGGCACGTGAGCCGGTCCTGAGAAAACGTCCCTGTTTGCTGCTTCTGCGCGATGCTGCTATAGCAGAGGTGGCAAGAAAACCGCCCAGACCCGGATGCACAGGAGACCAGCGCTTACGAGAGAAGCTCACGGGGGCTAAGATCAGATCATCAGGGTGTGGGGTGTCTGACTTCGATCTGCAAACCAAGGGCACAAACTCGGGTATCAGCCCAAATGGTGCGGTCTCTGCTTAGGGCGGGGGTAGAACTGGCCAAGAACGAGGACTGGTTATGGAAGGACGTCCTCAGAGTTCACCGGTTTCTTGTCACCTGGCCTTGGTGTCCTATGGAGAAAGAGAAAGAAAGAAGTGATCTCCTCAGAGTTCTGGGAGTGGCCTAGTCTAGCTGGAGACTGGTCCTTGCTAGTCTGTTTGTTTGTTTGAAGTTGAAAGGTCAGTAAGCTTGAGCTTCAGGCACAAGATGGAGTCTGGAGCGGGTGGTCTGCTCCTTGGCCGCGCCATCCTCCCTGTCTTGGGTCAGGCAGCTCCGGCCTGTCTCGTCTGGAGCAGGCGTGTCAGGGACAGACCTGGGCTGCCCCGGACTCCAGGGCTTGGGGAGGGTCTCAGCAGTGAGAATACTGAGGCAAGACTACAGGGAAAAGTGTTCCGTGAAGTCACGGCAGAGAGGGAGGGGGAGGGGTAGAATGTTCCCGAAAATGATGTAAATGGTTACGTGTTACACGTGTGTATGTGTGTCTAGGTGTGCATGCATTCACACGTTTGTGTGTGCGCATGTGTGCGTGTGTGTGTGCCCATGTGGGCATAGCTGTGCACTGTGCACACTCACACAGGTATGTGTGGAGTTTATGCATGCACAGGTGTGCGTGTCTGTGCAGGTGTGCAGCGTGCGTGTGGTGTGCACGCATGGGGTGCACGGGTGGCCATGCACACGTGCCGGGGGTGTGTGTGCACGCAGGGATTTATTCCACTGGGGTTGCTGACAGCTCCTCACCGGGACCTGCGGTGTGGACGGCGACGGTTCAGCCGCCCAAGGACTTGGGAAAGGAGCAGAACTGCGGTCGAACCACCTCGTGTTCCTGCTTAGGTCTCAGTCCGGGGACCGGAAACGCAGCTTCAGAGGCATCTTCTTGGGGTTTTGCGAGGGTGGGAATGCCCCTCCGTCGGGTACCGCGGGGCCTCTGCCCCTGCTCCCCAGGCGGTAGCTTGTCTCGGGCAGGAGTGACCTGCGCCGCCCTCCAGCGCCACCGCCGAGGGGGCCGTGGATACACGTGCGCCCCAGTGTGTGCAGACCGCGCGCAGCCCTCCAAAGCGCGCCTCGAGGCTGCCTCTGCGCCTCCCACACAGCGCCGGCTGGCGCTGCCTAGCGAGCAGGACAGACAGAACGTTTTAGGTAAAGCGGTTCACACAGAAACACCTGCCCGTGTGGATGCGTGTGGGTTTCCTGCCCATTCTGTGTACCGGCCGTGTAATATTTCATTGAGTGGACTAGAGAACCCTACATTTGCTTAACTTAAGCCAATTCACATTTATAAACTAGGCAGCTTGCAGAGGGCTGTTGTACATCACTAAGCTCGCCACGCTCCCCTCAGCCGCCCACCTCCTTGCGAGCCTC
The DNA here is from genome assembly GCA_004024925.1 of Scalopus aquaticus. Classification (NCBI taxonomy): domain Eukaryota; kingdom Metazoa; phylum Chordata; class Mammalia; order Eulipotyphla; family Talpidae; genus Scalopus; species Scalopus aquaticus. Next base: position 134,682 of record PVIJ01003267.1, read on the forward strand.
ACTTGCGAGCTGAGGCGATGATGTCTTTGTGGGTCCCCTCTTGGTCATTCATAGGAATCCCTCCGCCTGGCAGGCCGGGGGCGGGGTGGGGGGCACTTCTGTTACCAAGCTCTCGAAAGTGACAAGCAGGCCGCTTAACCGCTCCCCTCAGCCCTCCTGAACTGGACTCTGCCCCCCACATCCCCCCAACCCCGCTGGCATCGCTGCAAGTCGCCCCTCGGCTGGGGGGTGACCCCAGGAGCCGCCCTCTTCTGAAAAGCGAGGTCACAGCCCGTGAGGTCACGCGCCCTCCTGCCTTCCGGAGCAGCCATGCGCCCTCTCCTCGGCCCGCCCGAGGCCCCCACCGGCCTCCCCGACTCCGGCCCCCGCTTTCCTCCCTCGCGCACGCTGGGGCTCACCCGGTTCACGGCCCGTGACCACTCGGGCAGGCGCAGTGCTGGGCTTGTGATTTCCCGGAGGCTTCATGACCGAGAGGACCCCCCGCTGCTGGGCGGAGGAAGGGGACGGCCTGAGCGAGTGCGCCGAGGAGCAAAACCAGCCGGGGGCCTCGGGCGCTTGGAGCACACGATTTCCTCAGGATGACAACTGCTCCCGCTGAAACAGAAGAGCAGGGAGGCTGGGGCGCTTGCGCCTCGGGGCGCGGGGTGAGGGGCTGCGCCCCCGCTCTGACCTTGGAGGAGGGTGAGGACCAGCGGCTGTTCTGTTGGGCCACTTGACCATCATCAACGAGACCGATTTTTCCCGGGCCTCAGATAAACCGTGGGCTGCCGCCGCTGCCCCCGCCGCTCTGTGGTCAGGGTGTGGGAGCACAGGCGCGCGGACGAGGCGCAGGTCCGTTCTCCCACCACACGCATCTGTCTCCAAATGAGCCACCTAGAATCTTTTTTTAAAAAGATTTATTTATTTATGCATACAAGCTGGGGTACAGGCCAGGGGCGTGGGGCAGCGAGGCGGTGCACCAGAGACAGAGTGGGGAGCAGAACAGGCAGATCAGAAACACACTGCTGAGGGGAGGGAGGCAGGAGAGGTCTGCTGCGCCCTGCGGGAATCTCCCTGGCCAGGCATCGAGCTCTCGTCGCCGCTGCCGACAGCTCCGCAGCACAGCGCTCAACTGCTGCGCCACCAGGGAGGCCCCCACCTAGGATCTTCCAGAGGTTCCCCAGTGAGCAGTGCACACAGTAGGTGCTCAATAAGTGCATGGCCAATTACAAAGGGCAGCGAGCCTTGGCTCGTTTTGTTTATAGAAAAACAAAATTGGCCATCCAGGGTCCCTCCTGGAAATAGCACACCTTCTCTTCCGCATTCCAGACAGGTGCCCACAGGCTGGGGGTATTGGGCGGAGCACATCCAAAATCAGCTCACTGGCCTCAGAAGGCCCAAGGCTTCTGAACCTGGAATATGGCATTTTTCACATTCCCCGGAGATACTGGCGTACAGGAAATTTCAGCCCCCTTCCTGGTCCTCCTCCCTGCCACGCCAGTTCAGTGGGTGAAGGAGACCTGCCCACAGAGTCAACCATTTCAAAATAACCGGCTTCCATGGTCTGCTGAGCTGGGGCCCCTGCTCTCCCCGGGGCGGGGGCCTCCACCCTGATACAGCCCGTTCCCCAGGCCAAGACACACACCTGCTGTAGGCACAAGGTAGATTTCCCACGAGAAATAGTCCCTGACACCCCAACTTGAGCTGACTTCCTTGCGACCTGACCTTAAAGAAATAAGTTAAATGCTTAATTGGCGGGTGGATTATCAGTGTAAACAAAAATGCAGGCGATAGCTCACCTGAAGTCAGATAAACTACTTCCCTTTTCACTGTCATTTTCTTTTTAAACAACTGGAATGATCCGAAGACAGCCAAAGGTACTCATTTTTGAGGGATGTGGTAGAGAAATAGGCATTTACAGGCCGTCAGCATCTCCGGCATATTTACATATAATTACTGTTTTGCGAATAAAAGTGGAGCGCTTTATTGTAACAAAATGACTCCAATGCCAGGGGGCAGTTTAAAAATCTCTGAAAAGAAGAGAAACTCTTAAAGCAATGAAGTCACTTGTTTCTATTTGAATCGAAAGGTTGTGGTGACTTTCCTTCGGGTCGTGCACCTGCTGATGGCGACTTTCTTTCCGAGAAAAACGGCCTCCGGTGCCTGGTGGCCACAGAGGACAGTCTGAGGAGAAATGGACAAAGGGTCCCTGAACCCTGACTTTGTCCTGCTGGGCGGGGTTCTCCACAGCGCCCAGGCCGGCTCCTCAAGGGTCCCGGGACCCGCTGGGGGCTCCCACCTGCCCCACCCAGGACAGCACCCCTGGGGGTGCAGCTGAGCGTGACGCACGGGGACACAACTGTCCGTCACTGCGTCACTGAAACACCACAAAGCTCCGCTGAGGTTCCATTCAGGGCGCGGGACAGACAGCGGTGGGGGACATGGCCCAGGAGGGGGTGCAGGTGTCTCCCCCCGTGCCACGGTCCCCCGCCCTCACCCCCCTCTTCATAACCGCGGGCTGGTTCTGACCACTTGTGTGATCCACGGTCACGTCTGATTTCTTTGCTTGTGCCAGATCCTGCTGCCAAAGACGGCACAGTGTGCTCCGCCCCCGCCCCGGACCCCTGCTCCCACGGCCACTGCCCTTCCGGGGCGCCCTGGCCCTGCCCCCGTCCCGTCTAGCCCCGCAGCCTCGCTTGTCCCTGCAGGACTGGGAGATGCTCCCGCCGGCCTTCTTCGCCCAGCCCTCGGGGACCCTCCTTCCCGAGCACCCCGGGCCTCCTCCACACATCTCAGCACCCCGCTGCTCCCGCGGGGCTGTTCTCACCCTGGGGGGGTGCTGGGGGTCCCCCTTTCTGGTGGCCAGTCACCCTCACCCCAGGGCCTGGGGTCAGACACACGGCCAGCTCTCCAGACTCATCCCCAGGGTCCCCGGAATGACCCACACCACCGACACCTCACCCTTCACACCGCACGAAACCAAACCCGAGACTCCGGCGGGGTCCTTGACTACTCTTACACGCTCGAAGGCCTCCGCTTCCTCCACGAAGGTGGAGTCTGACAGTCCCAATTCGAACTGGCTTCCTGGGGCCGTTTCTAAAGCACCGGGTCCCGCAGCACCCCCCGCCGCAGCCGGGCCCACTGTGGACACGACGCGCGGAAGCCTGGAGCTGAGGCGGAGCCGGAGGGCCCCCTCCAGCCCACTCGGCCACCCCCAGGCCCCAGCACGCCTGGCAGCACCTGTCGGGACCCCGAGGGAGGAAGGAGGGGGCTTTCACCAGCTGCAGCCCCTCCAAACCCACACAGGGTGTCTCCGATTTGGACGCGTGTGCAGGAGACGCCCTTTCCAAGCCGCCTTTCCTTGGTTCACATCAGCCGACTCTGGTGAATGCCTGGTGGTGTTTGGCCTGCAGTTATCTCCGCCCGACCAACTGGTAAACTGAGGCCGGGACCATAGACAATGTCTTAACTCAAAATACAGCGTAGGGCCTAGCACTTAGCAGGTTTTTGGTAGTATTTGTGGAAGGAAGAGGGGAAGTGGGGCGGGGGAACAGTTGCTTCCTGGGGGCTTTTTCCTCCCCAGACTTCTGTTTTTCCAGTTCTCCTCCCTGCGGTCCTGCTGTGCAGTTCGAGCGCCTGAGCATACGGTCTGCCTTGGGCTGGAGTCTCTACTGTTTTTATTCTGTTTTCTAACCCATTTTAAATCCTTAGGTGTGGCCTGCTCTGCTATTCCTCAGTGTTTCTTTGACCTCCCTTAGGAAATGTAAGTCATTTTCTTTACTTCCAGAGAGTTCTAAGGCAAAAGAAAAATTCAGATTTTAGTCACATTTACCTCTTTTTTCGGTGACTTTCGTGCCACCTCCGACTGTCTCCTCCGTGGCCCTCGTGTTCCTGGCACGCTGGAAAACTTTCCCACGGTTTCCCTTAGCCTGGGGGGCGTCTCCGGCATCTCCTCCCTTCGCCTTCTTATCTCTTTGCAGTCTGGACTTTGCTCTGTAATTCCCCCGGCTGCTCCTGTGCTGATGCTGAAGGCCTCACGTGTGCCTCTTTCTCACTTTTTCTTACC